>JANHFX010002443.1:16983-36735 GCA_027560015.1 Chloroceryle amazona
GAAAAGAAAAGAAAAGAAAAGAAAAGAAAAGAAAAGAAAAGAAAAGAAAAGAAAAGAAGAAAAGAAAAGAAAAGAAATCCCGTGCTCTTGATCCTGGAAGATGTGGCAGCATAAACTTCTAAAAATCTTGCTTCTCTGCTGCAGTCATGGGCACTGAAATTAGCCACTAACCAGTGTCAAATATGCCACAGTATTCAACATGGAAAAATGTTACATCAGAAAACACAGGTTAAATAGCAGTAAAAATAAAATATAACTACATGCTACCAAGTGAACAGTCAGCAGAGACTGATGACTTTTGGCATGTCAAAGCCCATGAGGTAGACCCTGTCATTCAGAGGAAGGGTAAGACAAACAGGACTAGTAATGCTGGCACACAGCTGGGCCAAAACTTGTTCCTTCCCCCACCTCAGCTCATAGAAAGGAGTGATTTATATTATGCCAACAACAAAATATGAGTTTTGTAGGTGTACTGTGGAGAGCAGAGTTCATGTTACAGTATTACCTCAGAAACTCACTCCCCACACTGCATTGCTGGCTTTAATATGAGGAGTCCCTAGAGCTTGGTCCGCAGCATGTAGGTCCTCCACCAGCAAAAACAAAAGTGAGACTCTGAATCACAGGCTTCAGAAATGGAGTAAAGAAATTAAGTTTTAGCAGCAATGAATTTGGGGTGATAGGGATCTGACACATCACTTACCTTTCTGGATGCTATTTGTTTATATCACATGGTATCGTATCTGTCATATTGTGTCAAGGGTCCCTGCAATGAACAGAAAGTCTACTCTTTGTCATGTCTTAACATGCAAATAAAAAATAAATAACATTGGTGATTTGGGAAGATGTACTTACCAGAAGCTGTTTTAAAATTCAGATTTGCTCTTCAATTCCCCCCATCTTTGTTCTTTGCCTTTGTTATTACATCTTTACATCTAAATGCTTTTTTCCTGATTTACTGTATTGTTTGATATTTTTTGTAATCTCTTGTAAGGTACTCAGTTATAAGGATGGTGTTTTGGTTGGTGTATTTTGCTATTAGTGACCCTTTAGACATTTTCATGCTTTTACTGCCCTTGAAAACAAATTCTCCTTCTGAGTATCTCTAAATACTCTTTATTCCGCTTTTCATTACATAAAAATTGGTGTTTATTAGCATTCCAGAGGCAACATGTCTACCAAGCTGACTGCAGTAAATTATCTGGTTTATGCTGCACAAATTCTCTTCTTTATAAAAACGTGCACATCTATGGGACTACCTAAGTTCATTACAATAATTTATTATAAATAGTGGATAATGTTCATCATCCTAGCATCAGATAGCTACATAATCAACTTATTTAAATTAAAAATTCATTGGAAGAAAAATTTTTCTTTTATTTTTTAACTGTATCGAGGCTGAATACAAATAAACTATAATTACTAAAACATTCTGAATATATATTTTCCTACACAACACTTTCCAGTGAACTACACAGCAACATTTCCATTAATTTCAAAGGTGAACAGTTTTGATGAATACTGTGGGTTTTGTAAATACACAAACCAGACACAAGTAACAAGGGTCTAATAGGCAAACAAATGAACCTTTAAGGGTAGGCACCTTCAGGCAAAATTATGAAATTATGTTACCACTGAGCTTATGGTAAACAACTGCTAACACACCTCAATATTTATATTTCAGCCAAACTATTACATTTAACAAAAATTCTCGCCCTGTTCCATACAGCTCAATGAGACTGAAGATGAGGAAGGTGACTGTCAGCTTTGTGCTCCATCACTCCCTGGGCTGCCAGCAAATACACCAGCTTCCCTCTGGTACAACAGTCTCAGGAGGCTGTGCTGTCTGCAGGGGATCATCACTGCAGGAAGACCATGCTGGGCAAGCTGCCTAGCCCAGGCACACTCTCTGCATGGGAAAGAGAAATAAACAGATACTTTAGGTGAAGAATCAGTTTTCCAGATGGGACTACACAGACATCTGTACCTGCACAAAGTTTCTTAATAAACTGACTGAAAGATGACACATTAAATCTAGGTTCTGATAATTTATCAGTTATGCTTAGTCTTGTTCATAGAAAATCATCTGTTAGCTCTGTATTGTTGTCATCTTGCATAACAAACAGATATCTGTTTCAAGGATACAAACACATATGCTCATCATATAAATACCTATGTATGCTGTGTAGTTATAACTGTCCATGTTTCCATTGTTTCTGTAGCGTTGGACTTGGGCTACCCGAGGTTTTGACATGGCTGGACCTGGGTATATTTTGTGCACTTCTGAGCAGAGGCCAAGAAATTAGAACACATTTAAAGCATAATTCCTGTCTGTGCTCTGGAGGAGGCAGAGGAGAAAGGCAATGGCTTGATTAATAAACTATCAGTTAATTTTTCCACATGGATATAGTTTCAAAACTAGATAAAGATTTCTAATCACGGGAAAAGAAATTTCTGGATTCAACACCAATAAAAATAATAAGAACATACAACATAAACTCCTAAACAAATAGAAGATAAAATGAAGTTTCTGACATTTCTGGAAGAATTATGCAATGTGGTAAACCATGACAGAATAAAGCTAGACATCACACTACAGGGCTCTTCTAGTCCTAGGAGTGAGGCTCCTACATGCCAACTTTAACTCAGAAATACACAGTTGTGTCAGGAAGCACAGACAGAGAAGGCTATATGCATAAACCAAAGGAAACCTCACTTCCATAGATCTACTCCTACTGTAAAAATATTATGTTGATTTTCATGAAATTGTTTTGCCTCAGGAGGCCTATTATGTCTTTTCTTGATTGCACTATTACACTTATTTAAATATTATTTAAATTCACATCTTGCCATCCAAACATAACAAAGCCTACAAGGGAATTTAAGATGATGTAGAGCAAGCTAAAGTAATCTTCAATTTTTAATCCCTGTCTTCCCATTCTAAACAAAAAGGATGAATGTGTCTTCAGCAAGTGAAACATTGCTCTGGCATTATAAATTTCCAGATGGTGCTAGCAATAACTGAATGAGTTCATATCTCTGATGTAACTCCCATCAAATTAATGGCACTACACCAGGAATTAATTTGCCCTAGATCCATGGAAGTCAAGCATAGAAAATTGTAGTAGCATCAGTTTTCTGCACTCTATCTAGTAAAAGTATAAAATATAGAAACTTCTAAATTTACAGAAATTCTTTTAATAAATCACCCCGTGAGCATGTAATACATTTCAGCTATGCATTTTATATCATTTAATAGCATCATATAATAATTTCACTGAAACCCAGTATGTCATCTTACGTAGTGTCATGCAAATGAAACTATATAGTATTTCCACTTATAATATAGAAAACTAGCCACTCTATATACTATGGGAGGGGCATGTGGGGGAGTGCTAGGGATTGGGCATTGTGACATAATGGCCTAGCTTACCATGAGACAGAAATACAACTAATTTTAGTGCACTTTGAGAAAAAGATTGAGATGCTTATGATCATGAGATTCTTGTGCTATCTCTGGGGCTGGAGATCCACTAAGCTGGCAGCCAAAATGGAAGGAGAGAGTCTTGTGAAGATCAGATGATCCTGTTTCAGCTAAACCAATAGGTGCAAACAAATCTTGAATGCCACCATGTCTGAGCAGAGACCTTTGCCTAGTTGATGGCAAAAATAATATTAAAGTTTACGCCCCTGAGTATGATAATAAGCCTAAAGGGGTATACGCTAATCGTAAATGACTATGTTACTCAACTCTCCACCCAAATCATGGTGAATGTCACCTAGAAGTCAGGGGCAGACAGAATTAGGATATAAAAATCACAAAGGGATTCTGAGACAGGACTTTCAGATATACCTTAGACTTCAGAAAACTACTCAGAGAAACCCTTGGGCTCTGGGAGGTAAACATCTCGCTCCCACCTTTAATGTGACAGGCATTACAGAAAGAATGGTCATAAAAGCATAAAAAATAATTTAGAGTCTAGATAAAATACCATCAGGTTCCCCCAGATGTAGACATTTACATGGTAGAAAATGCCAGGGAACTTAAAGGAAAACAGCTATTGCAGTTGACTAATTCGTCTTCGTAGAGAAAATGTGGTTTTGTTATTCATTCTGACAATAGCTTAATGCAGTTCAGAGAACAAAAGAAGCAGATCTTTTCCTCATCCAGCTAAAAAATAAAGTTCTTATAAGATTGGAAAAAAACAAAACAAAACCAAACCAAAAACCAACCCACATTATTTTTTATCAAGCTTCCCATTTTCATCCAGGCTTTTATTGAATTTTTGGGTTGACCTAAGTTTTCAAAATAGCATAATAAAATACTGTGAGATACATTGACGTGGGTGGGTGGATGGATGGACATAAATGCATGGTCTGTCTGGAAACAGCGAAATCTGGAACATATTGTCAATATCTTTATTAAGGTAGGTTGCATGGAATTTTATGCAGTTGTCAGTTCCTATCTTAAACTTGACCTCTTAAATCTTTCTAGGTATGCTCAGTACTAAGAGTTAGCTGTCTATTATACTACATGCTTTTCAGTCATGGCTGAAGGAATATTCTACTATAGCTAAATAAACAGTTCTAAGGATTGCACATTGAGGGAATTGTTAAAATTAAAGGAATTAATATTTGTACACTGGAAAAAAATAATTGCTTACTTCATGAAGTGCTGCAAATTATGAGTGACTTGAATATTATGCTAGTGAGCATTTATAACATAGGGGATAATTTTGCAATTACAATTTTTGATGACATTATTAAAGCTAGGTCAGTTATTGCACTAATATCCTTGGTTATGCCTCCTGGTATAATTACATTAGTTACTAAGTGAAGTGTTTTTAAAGAAATTATGCCTGCCATTAAATATTTTAACCTTACCTATAATGAGATCAGCCTTAACGAGGTGTTATCAGTACTGTAGGAAGATTTGATCAGCAATGAATTAGAGCACTGAAGTTACAATTTTAATTTATTTTTTAACCATTCTTTATTTTTATCATGTGAAGGTTAACAAAATAATCATTGGGAAAAAAATCTTTTTCAAGGTAGATGCAAATATATGCATGCAAATAGGTAACAGGGGAAGAGCAATGTGTCTTCTTATTCTTCCTGTAGGTATGGTAAACTGCACCCATCTCAGCTTATTTCTTTGCAAGCAGGATTACTATTGTGGGTAAAGGAAGAAAGTCAGGCAACATAATATGCTGTATTCGGAAGTCCAAATATAATTATAGAAAAAGTCCCTTGCAAGACATTTTAAAGAAAAATAAATATGCAAGAAAAGTCCAATCAGATATCAAAATGAGATAAATCAATAGAAGAACAGAGATCTAATAATCCTATAGCCTTTGCCACAGAATGAAGTGGATGCTGCATTATTTTTAGGTATATATGAATTGTGTGTAATGTGTAAAGTAGCAATACCAGACAGGAGCAGACACCAAGGAATCCAAACCCACAAAGAAATAACAGAGGAAAATATTGTCATTAAGGTTATTAAAAACTCACATAGGGTAATGATTCATTGCAGATGTATTGAATGAAATTGAGAGACTAGGCTATATCACTGCAAAATTGATGTTAATGTCAATAAAGACATGATTTGAAACAGAGTATGTTTCTCATAAATTTTATGAACTTTAAGCTAGTAAGATCCCTTCTGAGGGAAGGATCAATGAGTTTGCCTATTGAGGTTATATCAGGGATTAAAGAAAATTGCACGGATTCATTCAGATGGGAAGAAGAAGGGTAATTTATAGTAAGGGTTACATCTCATACTGAGAAGGAGTTACAGAAGATACGGAAGAGAAATTTTATGAGGAATAGCTTTGGATCAGATGCCTGCTCTAGTGAGCCCATCCAGGAGTTCTGCCACTGGCTTCAGGTGGGACAAGAATATCCCATTACCGGTTTTGCTTGTAATCATAAACATCTGTGCAGTAGGAAACACAGACAAGTATCATTGTCCAAGAAAGTTAATGAAGCTTAAACAATAAGAAAATAAAAAATAATTAAGTGGTTTTTAGAATTTTCATTTATTTTAGGTGTTCATTGAAGCTACAAACCAGAACATATATAAGATACAGAAGATTTCTCTACAGACTAGAGGAGCAAGCTCTGTCACTCATTCATTTCCTTTCTCCCTTCTCCTTGGCTCACCAGCAAGGGGCAACAGAAGGCATCCACTCACAATAGACTAAGACATATACTGTGAAAAACTCAATGGATCAAAGTAAAGTACTGACGATAAAAGGTTGAGAAATTTTGGTTTACAGTGAGTTTTTGTAATGGAGGAGCAAACTGCATTTTGAGTACTCTGAGATATAAATTAAATATTTTTACAAGGATTTCTTTCAAGGATTGTCAAATATTTTCAGCTTCATAAAGTTAAGCTTGAGGCTTCATATGATAGACTATGCAACTATAAACTGATACAGCCTAATGCTTTATGACCCAACAGACAACTCATAATCATCATTTGAGTATTTACCATGCATATTTTGGTCAAAGACTCCCAAAGCAGCCTTCTCTTGTTAAACAAATGTGTGAAACTATTTTCTACAGCTGCATTTCTATGGAAAGAGAGTTAAACTTTCTATTGTATTATATGCACCTTCTCCTGGTACAAGATGACTGATTTGAATGGGGTTTTACTTCATTTCAAATGCATATAATAAGCCATAGAGGTATATGCTGCTGTGTGAGGGGGAAGACATTGAAGTCACATAGGGTAAAAGTGATAATATGGACTACGAAATAAAGCCTGGCAATCTGTCCAGAGCAAGGAAGCAGTAATTTCTTTCAAAGCTAGGAAATTATAATAATATAAAACTGCTCTTATTCCAAAAAGGGTCAGCTCATCTAAGATGAGAAAACAGGAGTCTATGTTTAATAAGAAATGCATTCTACTGATGAGAGCAGAGAGGGAAATTGAAACATTTTGTGCAGCGTTTAAGGAGAAAATGTAGAACAAAAGTGAAAACTGGCCTTGTCTTTTATTTAAAAAAACCCTTTTAGAAAAACCCAAAATCTTAAATTCAGTCGTGCAGAAAACCATAAGCAATTCTCCAAAAATCTCTGAAATTTGCCTTCAGCCTTTTAAAAGACACAGACATGATGTACAATACAAAAATATATTAACTATTTCCCACTATTTTCTGCTATGTTTACACTAGAGTGAGGATGCATTTGAATTGATTCTGGTTTTAAAACCTCAGGAGATAGAAAAGCTCCTAAAGAAGGCTTTTTGCACACTTTCTAATATTTGTTTTCATGTCTCCCTGCAGAGAGAAAATTTCATCTCTCTCCTCCACGCTCTCCCTGCACCAACTACCATATATCTTCATTTTTTTAGCAGGTTTTTTTAACTGACAGCCACCTCAAGACTACTTAGATAATAAGGTGAAAAAAGAATGGATACAAAGAACTAACTTCACACTTGATCTCACATCTCTCTTTATATATGTCCAATGTCTTTTTATGTTCATTCAATACTGAGGCAAGGACAAATTCTGTGCGTATCCTAAGACATTACCAAATCCTTCTATACGAATGGCAAGTCCTTCAAAGAAAGAAAGACTAAGAAACTGTAGAATTATTTGTTTTAATCTTTGGTACCCCATTCCAGGAAACTTTAATACCAGTAGATTTACTGCAGACAACAAGGATTCATGATTTTTCAATGTAAAGACTGCAGCTATTATATTTTGTCTTGTACTTTTATTACAGATGGCCTTGGCAGCCATATTTAAGTGTCAGTATTATTTGTCCCAGCACACTGAATGTGTGATCAAGAACATCTGTACTATTTTCTGTCTACTCACTGTATGTATCCAGACATCTAGCCAAAGTCATATCATTATCAGAACTGAAGACTCACACCAAATTGATTCTGAACTATCAATTCATCAAGAAAACCAATCCTAGTTTCCTAGCACTGGCCTTCTAATGGTGTAGAAAATTTCTCCTGCTTAAAGCAGCACTTTCCAGGAAAGGATTTTCCCAATTTATTGGGAGGAATATTTGGGGACCCATCTCCATATCTTCCATGAATTTTATATAGCCTGCCAAGAGAAAAGCACGATAATACACATCCATATTCCTTAGTATTCTACAGTACTGACTGCTTTTTCCAGGTCTTCAGAGGAAAAAGCATTTGCCATAGCTTTACACAGGTGCAAAGATAAAGAACATTCAGAGAGGTAGGCCAAATTAATAGTTCATTCCTGGAATAAAGTCATACATTCATTCACTGCAAGGCCAGAAGAGACCCCAGTGATCCTGAGTTCTGACTCCTATACAGTACTACTTCCTGAATTAATTCCTGTTTGAAGCAGAACACATAAAAAAATACTGAATCCATATTCAAACACTTCTGATAAACCTACCAGTTTTAACCTGGGTGACACAAGGGAACAAGGTAAAAAAGCCTTATTAATGTTATATTTACTGCCGCAGAGTTTTAGGTTAATTTTAGAAGCATAGAGATTTTTCATTTATTAAGGCCTATAACACAATATTCCTGCTATTCAGAGGCAGAATTCTGTGACAAAATAATGTTTTCCTTCTGAAAGTGCATTGGGTCCTTTTCACTTCCTGAAATCCTAAAGAACTGGCCCTATCTGACTGCTAAGTAACTACAGTGTGGAAAAATTCAAGACTAATGTGGGAAAAATTTCCTATATTTAAATATCCTTAGTGTTATGAGAGGACTAAAGTGTGACAGAAATTGTAATCTGCATTCTATATGACTGTGCTTCCATTCAGAAAATGTCCATGACTGATACTTTCAGCCTACAGGTCCCACATTGGTATAAGAAGAGCCCTGCCTGCCTGATGGTATTTCATATCACATCTAAGCAGTGATGGAGGTACAGTGAGAGACTTGATTCTTGCAGGGTGAGGTATGCATCAATTCTTGCTAGTGGGAACATGGGGTCAAAACTTCGTCACCTGTCTTATCACATTACTCAGAAAATACTTTCTCCTTCCTAAGTGGTTTAGATTCAAACAGTTTGTATGTGAGATGGGTTTGATCCGAATTGTTGGCTGAGACGTTCTCAGGAGGCAGAACACATCAACTCTTTGGATCTACTGAGACTATGGAAACCTTCTTTTATGAGGGGAAATCAGCACTATTAGTAAGTCAATGATTAAACACTCACTTAAGCCATGACTGTTGATGGGCTTACAAACCAACTTCTACATTTTAATTCTGAGTGACAGTTTTTGGTAAGTTAATATTAAAAAAGTTATAGCAGTATTTATAACACCGTATAATAAATCCTTCTACCATTTTTTCATATTAGCTTACGAATTTTGATTACTAGTTAGAGGAGAGCCTTGTTCAAAATTAGTGTGACAGTAACAGATATTAATTATGAGGAGGTGAATTCCTCCAAGGAATGGGTAAGAATTACGCATTGACTTTGGAGGAACCAAGATTTGTCTCATCACATATTAAGAAGTTTCATCATTTTGTATTAATATGATTTTTAGAAATGTAATACACACTTACTTCTGCTAACACTCTTCTGATTAATGTATTGCAATAGATTTTAAATTGCTGCAAATCAAATGCTGCATTCCTGAAGATACTGGTATGTACATACTGTCATCAGTGTTTTACAACTGATATTTTAACTAAGCCCCATCATCTTGCAAGAAAATTCCACCCTTTTCTGACTCAATTCAGGTAAGTATGCAAAGGTAAGAACAAAGGCAGAGAGGGAATACTCTTACAGCAATATGGCTTTATATGAACAATACACACACACCTTTGTCTTCCTAATTTGGGATTCAGTCTGTCACTGTTTTAGAGTCAGCTCAGTCCTACAAGTCACTCACATCTTGAAAGAATCCTTTGGGAATGGAAATACCACTTACCTTTGAGTAAAGCAAGAACATAGTCTTCTGCTAGGCTTCAATATAATGCCATATAAAATATTGGAAGAAGTGGGAGCTGTAGCTCTAGGATGCTCAAGATCTTGGTAGGTGTAAAAGCAGACAACTACAGAAAAGAAAATGAAAACAAATGGAAATCATTGACCCTTAAGTGCTGAAAATGCTTCTGTCTCCCATACTGAAGTACATTTCCCCACTGGGCATGACCTTTGACCTAAAATATTTCATTCTGTGTTTTAAAATAAGAGTCTTTCCCACGTTGGTATTTTTTTCTATTTCAGGTAGTAAGTAGCAAGAGGCAAAGACCCAATAATCCTTCAGATTATTCAATCAACAATTCGATCAACAATTTAATTATCTGGCATAATTTATTTATTTCACAGTCTTAGGACAGTTGGAAGACTTATCTTCTGCCAGTCGGTATGAAGGCACAACCTTCAGGTTTGTCTGACACACAGATACAGCTTCTGAGAGACTAGAGCAAAACTTTTTGCAATTCTTTATATAGTCTATAACTAATTCAACAAGAATATTAAGAAATTAGAAGCTCTGAAAGCCACTTACCATAACGGCCTTCGGGTGCTATATAACAGTTTTCCATTATGGACTGAAATTAAGCAGTTTTAAAGAAGCAGTAATTTCAGTGGTAACCATCCAGAAACCTGGTCATGTTATAACAGCATTTTAGAAAATTACAGGTAATATTATTCCTGAATGCAAATTAATGTCACTTCTGTTAGCCTCCTGGGATAGGAAAGCTCAAAGAATTTTGCTGGAGTCAATAATCGGAGAGAGCTATCATGATCAACCTGCATCTCAGAAATAAAGCTGTGAAAGGAGATAAAGGTACATGTAATTCAATACAGGAACATCAGAACTGATAAATAAGAAATGATTGTTGCAAACTGAAAGATTGTTGCCACATTCCATTATGTTTGTTCACCCTATGGTTTCCTTGAGGGATGAGAAAAGGAAACATATGGGTTTACACAGTACATGTAACCTATCCCAAGAGCACTGAAGCCTCAAGTGTCTTCTGAAAGTCATGCATCAGAAATTAATCCACATTAAATAATGCAATGCTCATGTACTCCTTTTTTTTTAATCCATGAAGGCTTAACTATAATACACTCACTGATTTTAACAGAATTTGATTGGATCCACTTTTGTGCCTGAACTGATCAAGGTGTAAGAGTCAGTGACTCGGAAAGAGTTGCACAATTAGGCAGTGTGGATGCATGTTTTACATCCTCTCCTCAAAACAATGATACTCATAGAAATAACACTCTTCCTACCGAAAAACTCTAGCAATCCAATAAAGGATCCAATCAACATCGACAATGATCAAAGCAAATCAGCAATATTTTTAGAATAAGCCTCTTATCTATGTGACATGAAGAGCTTTATTCCAGAAAGGACAAAGTTAAATGTGACTCTGAGCCTTCAGTCCTGCCATCAGATGTATGAAGAAGGTAAGCATGTATTGTAATGGTGAACACCGGCACAAAATCATAAGACCTTCCATTTGATGATTAATTCATTGTATCAACCTTCTATCAGCCACCTATCAGGAAAGTATTTTGCATGAGCTGACTTTCAATTACATATTTACAATACAGGGAGGTCAAGCTTGAAGATGTTATGTGAAATCTGTCCCTGAATTGAGGCCACAGCTATAGTTTTTAAAAAACTTGACAAACCCCAATATTTTTAAAGAAAAAAATTAAATGTAATTTATAAATTTCAGATCTAAGTGTAAAACTATTTAGTGAATTTCTCTGTCTTCCTAAAATAAGGGCCTTAATTATGCAGCAATTAAACAGACACTGAAAACAGAAAAAAGTGTTGGCAAAATTCCTGAAATAGTGTTGCTATCTGTGAATATAAACATGATCTCAGTTTAATAGTCTATATTTTGAAAACAATCACTTTGCAATACAGATATTTTTAACCGTTTTCAGGGACTTTTTCATTTTGATTTATAAAGACATTATGCTTATATACTGTATTATCTGCCTGGGTAGGTTTCAGCTTTTTTTTCTAACAGTCTAATACCATTCAACATTTTCAAAGCATTTTGTGTCTTAATGGTTCATCCTTAAAAATACTTACATAAAAATCCCTACAGTTACAGGAGAAAGTTAAATGATACAGAATTAGAGGCTTGTTATGCTTACCTCAGTGGTGCAGAAAGGCAATAATATAGATTTCTGAGGTTACAGTAACCTAAAAAAATGGCAGAAAAAAGCAAAATGATGTAAAATATTATGCAGATTTACCAAAAAGACTGGGTAAGCCTTACGCTTTCACTTGATAAAATAGCTGCTTTTCTAGATGAGGAGAAGGAAGCTTGTCAGTCTGTTTGGATTATAGCAAAGTATTTGGTACAGCATCATGTGGGAAATTTTCAGTTACACAGGAGAAAATGTAACACTAGTTCAAGAACTGTAATGTTGTTAGAAGAACCATACTTAGAGAAAAAATAACACTATGTTCTCAGTCTAGATGTATTTTAATGTAGCTGACTTTCTTGATGATTTGTCTTTGATCTTATCTAACATTTTCATTAGTATCAGCCAAAAAGCAGGGACTGTGCTAATACAGTTTACTAGTGATACAAGATTAAAAGACATTGTAAAAGGATATGAACAACATTAAATAAACTAAGGACATTAAGAAATTCATTAGAATAATGGCAATAAGTGAATAAAATGGAAGGGATGAAGTCAGCTAATATGAAGTGAAAGGAAATTCATTTATGAATAAATAGCCATATTACTATAAACTGGCTGGTAATGGCTGTCTGAAGCCCTTGTCTAACCCACATCTCCCAAATCTATTCAGATATGCCCTATCTACATTATTCCTAACAGGCAACTATTTTTAAAGTTTTTTTTAATGATCTCCTATAGTCTCACATTCTCCCTGAATAATGTATTACTGAGGCTACTTTTTCATACTGCCAAATTTCCATTTAATATTTGTACTCCTTGTTCCATTATTCAAGTCCTAAGGAAATTGTTGAGTAGGAACAGACACAGGCAGATCCTCTGAAGCCCATTCCAGTTATATCTATATGCAAGAAAGATGGACTTAGGCTGGGAATGATTCAGAGAGAGGCTATTCAGATTAAAAGTATATGTATAGTCTATCACATGGAAAAGAAAGTGGAAAAAGAGAGAATTATACCGAAGCATACTTTAAATATAACAACAAAAGGGAGCAAACTGGCTATGAATTTAAGTAAGGTTAGAAAAAAAATACTTCTACCCACAAGAGCTACTTTCTGCAAGTAGGAGCTTCAGAGAGAAAAAAACCCCAAACCCTAAGACATAGCTCAGTGTATTGTTAAGGAAGTTATATGAAGGGTTTATCTGAGATAAATGGAGCAAGAATCAGTCACATAAGAAGATACTTCCAAACCTATCCTCTTGGAAGGAGGGCCTCTGGCAACTCAGAAAAGGCCATCCTAGATCCTGACCCTAGTCTATCCAGCTGCAACAAGGAAAAACGTGACAAGCGTGTACAGAAAAGGGTACCGAAAGCACAAAAAGGTTTGACTGGAAGGTTCTATCAGGTCTCTATATCACACGTGCAAATTGCTGATTTGAAGGACTTTAAAAGTGCCTCAGTTTAAGTCCATCTTCTCTTATATGGCAAAGTCCTTTGCACCACTAGTTTTCAAGTTCTTCTCCAAAGGCTAGATGAACTAGAGCATCTCAAAGAAAAAGGCACCAGAATTTTTCACATGAGCAAAGCAGTAGTTTTCCTAGCTTTGCTCTTGCACACAACTGCAAACTCCCCTGAAGTTTTTCAAGTATATTGCAGCTTGAGGCAGACACAGCAAATTGAAGGTTGTAACATGAGTGGTGTGAGCAAATATGTATACAACTGAAAAGAGGCCTTTATACGCCTTGTGTTGTCAGCTGAAGGGACGTGGTGGACAACAGTAACAGGATTCACTGCCATTTGCCTGTGATGCCAAAGATACCCTACCTAGGCCTTGCAGTATTAACAGGTGGTGAGAAAAACTAAATGGCTACAACTAATGGGTTTGTGAGGAGGCACAGGAGATAGCAGAGAATGTTGAATGTGTTGCAGTTAAAATAAACAGGAGTCTGAAATATAGCATTTAGTTAATCCATAATTAGTAATTGGCCAGGTGTTAAACCAGATATATTGTAGATGAGCCCTTCCTGATCACATTTGACCATGTAGGAATTTTTAAGCTGTAAATGGAAAATCCAGTGTATGGTGGTTACAGATTTTGCTGCTGTTTCCTTGGGAAGATAAGATTGCAATGAATAGGCCTACTGCTGCTGTGGAGTGCAGGCTGGGAATCTGACCCACAAGCATTTGCTTTTTGGGGATGTTGCCAATTCATCCCAGGGCAAGTTTTAGTTAAGCACTCTGTTTTGGTTTGGGGTTTTTTTGTGGTCATGGAGCAAAAAGAGTTGTTTAGTTATTCATGGTAGTAACACAATGCTCTTGTCACGGTTCTCATCAATTTGGCTGTAGCTTTCTAGATTCGCTCAGTGGTATTAGCTTAGTCTCCATCTTAACAGGGTCAGAATGTATCAGCTTCAGATGCTTCATGCTCTGTCACAGAAGAGCTGAAGGGAGCACAAAACTAAAATAAGGTCTTTACCTATGAGTTTCAAAGAGGAATTCTGTCAGCTAATGCCATTTTCTCAGTAGCGTAAGAGGCTAAAAGAGCTCCACATCTTTAAGAGACAAGTGCGTAATCTGCTGGCTAGCCTTTCTATTAGAGTCATGCCTTAGAATATTTGAAGCTTTGAAGTGATTAAGTTATATTTTTGTGATATAGAAAAAATTATTGGTAATCATAGACTGAATGAGGTCAAACTCTAAATTCAGACTTTGAATTTTTATTTCTTCTCATTGAATTTCAATACAGAATCTTCTGTAGTCTAATCCACATTTGTTAAACAGGGTAATTATGAAGCTATCCTTTATCCATTGAGTTCAAATGCAAATATTGGCTCATTCCTCAGCACAGGGATTGGTTTGTGCAAGTGAATTGCAGTTTAACTGAAGCTACTATGCTCTTTCAGTTTTACTTAAATTAATTTAATTATTATCTGGCTAATTAGCTTACAGAACGGTTTGTTCTGTGATTCATTAACTAAGAATTTTCTTTCCAGATATAGAAGAATATGTGAACATCCATCTATTTTCAGCACAAAATAATGATTAGGAACAGATCCTGTTATCCAAGGAGACAGTAATTATTTCTTTTAAAAAGTCTATTATAAGAAAACTCCTGAGTCAGTAGTAATGAGTCTATTGTAAGGACTGTGAATTACCTGTCACCCTTGGAAAAGGCAGCTAGTTTTATAATAGGAACAGAAGACAGATACAAGGCAGCCTTCACAGTTAGTATCTAGTGTTGTCCCCTTTCCATAAACCTTTCTATTTCTAGCACTGCCCTCTGTTTTACAGTCTCTGATGTTACATATTCAAGCAAGGAAGATATGTGGGAAGAACATTTTCACACTTACCAAACACATTCCCAAGCACTGATATACAGTAAATCCCCAGCAAGTAATTATGAAAATGAGTTTAAATCATCCTGTTTA
Organism: Chloroceryle amazona; assembly: GCA_027560015.1. Taxonomy (NCBI): domain Eukaryota; kingdom Metazoa; phylum Chordata; class Aves; order Coraciiformes; family Cerylidae; genus Chloroceryle; species Chloroceryle amazona. The sequence goes on from JANHFX010002443.1 coordinate 32,490, forward strand.
GAAGAAATAGCAATAAGAAAGTCCAGAGCATGTGGAGGGAGATGTCAACATTTCAGATTAAATAAAAAGACATTTACAAACTGACACATGGGCAAAGTATGAATAAAAAGAAAATTCTGAGAAGCTAATCCTATGAATTCCTCTATCATTGAAATCACCACTTAGGAAACTGGCAGAACATGTTTTGCTATTCTGAATGCAACACTAAAAATGCAGCTGCTGAGGGCTATGATGAATGGACTGAAGCTTAGTCTATGACTTCTTGTTTGAGCTCTGTGGTCATCTCAACATAAGGCAAACTACCCTTTATTTGTGTGGGCAGAACTTGCTTGAAAATATATTGTTGTGAGGTCAACAAGGAATTAGTAATTAAATATTTTTTTTTAAGATGATCCTTGAATAAGTGCCAGTGAGTATTCCTTATTCTTGTAATATTGGGAATTTATGGTCAGTTGTAAATCAAGCACAAGTCCACAATACTAGCAGAAATGATCAAAAGCCTTCTTTTGTCAAGTATTGACTCAAAGGCTTGCTTGATTATTCAACTCAGGCCCGGCCTGTTCATGATTATTTACTATATTACCATTAACTGGTTTATCTTCTTCAAGGCAAATATCTGTGTAGCTGTGATGTACCTAAGTAAGCAGAGCAACAATTACAAATGAGGTCTCCAGGAGCTGCATACAGAATACTGAGCAACACGTTTGAACACACACTGACTGAATTAAATGTGATATAGATTTGTAACTATAATTAAACTGGAAGATCATAGCCTTCCTTTGAAAGCATTTTGTTAACACTAATAAAGTTTTCAATATCTTCAGATGTCCAGTTTAACAGATCAAACAGCAGTGATTCTGGGGGATTAAATGTCCTGGGACCATACCTTTTAAGGACAGTTTTGTGGTTAAGGCATGGGTCTACAATTCAAAATCCCTGACATTTCTCCAAATTCCTGCTACAGACTTACCTTGAGACTATCATAAATGAAATGGTCTCTAAGTATGAGATTTTCTCCAACAGAATAATATTTCTCTGCTCAACAGATGTATTATGCATCTTGTCTTTGAAAACACTGTCAAAGCCAAATATCCCAAAATCATGGCCTGTTTCTACCTCTCTCCCCCCCAAAATGATAAGATTAGAAAAAAATACTACTGGGGAGGGTGTTTTTCTTTGCCACTATGTTTTGAATGTAGGATGTTCATATTTTCCAGGCCTTCTCTGGAACCTGGAGAATTAGGTTATATATTTCAGTGGTAGCTTTCTCCTGCATTCCTGTGGACATGAAAAACACACAGCGAGCCTTCTCACAAACTGAAGTATCCCCAAAACCTCCACAGCAAAGAATAACTTTCTATTCCCAAACAGTTCAACTCTTAGTAAACTGTCGTTATTAGCAGTGGTCACAACTGGTAAACATACAGCTGAAATGACAATGTATTGCTGATGATTTATTACCTGATGATATTCCAATTTCCTGTAGTGGGTTTTGCTTTGGCTCAGGTGTTTGGAGTGGCTTGGATAGTATTTGTTCTTTCAAGAATACCTAATGTAGGAAAAGTACAGAGCCTGCTGGGAATAGAGTTGCTCCCTAAGTTTCTGTCTTTTTCTAAGTTCCTTCTTAACCATTGATGTATTTAAAGCAGAAAGGGTCTCCTTTGGAAGCACTGGCAGATTATGTCTCTGAAGCTTTCACTTTTGCATCCAGAGCACATCTACAAAATCTGACTTTTTCTCATGAAAATATAATGTATTACTGGACTGAAAAATCTATCTTTTCATTAGGAAACACTTCAAAAGTATGCTAGCCACAGATTCCAGGTAAATTTCTAAGTTAGCATGGTGTTGATAGATGATGATAGCACCTCATTAAAATAATGCTCATTTGAACATATTATTAATAGCATCATGATCTGTCACCAAGCATCAACAATATTCATTTTAAAGTCACCGACAGATCAATCCTACACACCTGCCACAGCTTCAAAATCAACACATTGGCTTATGGCATAAGTCAGCTCATATAGAAAGAAAAAAAATGCAAGGAAAAGGCAGTTGGATTCTCCCCAAGATTTAGACATTGAGGCTGCTACCACAAACAAGTAGATTTATCAGACAGAACTGTCCACTGCCAAGAACCTGCATCCATCTTTTCCAGTTTCCCGCCAGATGTTTATTCCCCGATATTTACTTCAACCAATTCCTGCCTCCGGACTCTTTCTGGAAATTACGTAAATTTGACATATTCCCAATTCTTATAGTGTGTGGGTTTTGTTCAGAATATGTTCAAGATGCTTGGAGGAAAAAAAAAAAAAAAATGCATCTCCATTCCTGTGCTTCCTTTTCACTTTTTTGTGGTGTTTGGGGAAAAAAAAAAAAAAAGAAAGAGGTTTCATTCACAGACCATAGAAAAAAAACTCAGGTCATTTTAAACCAGCTAATTTACCCAGTTTACATTTTTTCCCCTTCTTTAATTTTGTCCTGCAGGTGCTCAATTCATTACTCCATGGTCATTTGCATTTGTATGAGCAGAATATTTTAGAGTCTTTTCTTTTATATCTTGTGATCTTTCTTGCAGGCTTCTGGTCTTCTTTCATCTCCTGTCACTCTCATCCAAAGTGCTAATCTCAGCTGTAACTGTCTCAAACCTTTCGTCTAGAAAGACCATTGAATTCTGTAAGTTATCACTTCCCTACTGTAACTGCAAGAGCAGTTCTAAGCAGAGCAATCCTTATCTCTTTGATAGCTAGTTTGTCACCTTGTATCAGTGAAGCATTCAGAAACGACATTTGGCATATTAGCTGCAGATGGCATCAATGAGATTCTGAAGAAATACATTTTCTGGGTTCTTTATTGTTATTCCCTGATATTAAAATGCCCAAACAACTTTGCAGTGAATGCACAACTTTTTTTTTTTAAAAATAAGGAGACATCTTCTCTAACAGGTTTAGTATGTTCCTGGGCAGATTTTTATGGGCTTGGAGCAGATCCAAAATCCAGCTTGTCTGATGAACAGCAAGTCTTGCCTCATTAAGCTTCAGTATCAACACCACTCCCCCTTCACAGCCATTGTTTCTCCTATATGTGGCTGTGGGAAAGTTAGACTTCTTGTTAATACCATCAGAGTTTGTGGCTTCTTGGTAGCTATTTTACCACACTCCATGTCTAATCACAGTATGTCCAAGAAGCTTAGTGATGTGTTGTAGCAGACTGCAAATTAGCTTGCTTTTCCATTAAAATACTCTTGGTTTATTCTTTCCTGTGTGTTTATAAAATTGACTGTCTGAACACTTAAGCACTTGTGTGTTTCGTTTGTGTAAATGATTGATATTTAAATGGTTTAATTGCATTAATTCCACCTTTTTATGGTTGAGCAAATGTTGATTGCATGTATTTTAAGATGCAAAGGGAGCAAGTTCATTTGGAACTCAGGAAAGAATTTTATTAATATGTACCAAGGTGGATTGAATTTCAGAATGCAACTTCCTTCTTGAATATGTATTGTGGTAGCATAAGGATCTAAGATCTTTATAGCCCCATGAAAGTAGGATGGTCTATCAGATTTTAATAGAGGAGTCTGTAGCTAATACTGAGTCTATGAATGCAAACTCTGTGCAGATGATGAATAAATGTAGAGGCATGTCAGGAAAGAAGAAATATATTGTTTTAGAGAATAACCAAAAAGAGGAAGGGGAGGTGGAAAGAGATAAGGACTTCAGAAAGTCATTAATAGCCTTCCCTACAAGCAAATGTAAAACCAAACCAGTTTTCACCAGTGAGTCAAAAAGATGCAGGTGTTTAAATATCACCTTTCTCCATAAATGTGAAAAGAGTTGGAGACTTTGATTTACTTGATAATTATAAGCAGAAAAACATCGATCAAGCTATTCCATATGAATATGACTTCTGATGGATTTAATCTTCATACTGGTTAGTGTCACAGTTTAGGGTCAGGGCAGCCCCTCAGACCTATAACAGATGCTCTCTGTTAACCCCCCTCTCTCCCCAAAGGGGAAGGGAAAGGGAATAAGGGAGAGAGACTTAACAATTAGAAAAGGAATCTAGAACAGCTTTAATGATGATAATGATGATAATAATAAAGAATATGTACAAAGATATACAAAACCAGTATCGAACCCAACGCCCTGATGATAGTTACATCACCATCACCACTGATGCTGTGGAGCAGGCACTGGGGGTCCCAGACCGGGCCCTGCAGCAGATGGGAGCTGTGTTCAGGAGC
>JANHFX010002443.1:36835-54136 GCA_027560015.1 Chloroceryle amazona
TCACCACTGATGCTGTGGAGCAGGCACTGGGGGTCCCAGACCGGGCCCTGCAGCAGATGGGAGCTGTGTTCAGGAGCTGGATTCTGGTACCAGATTCAGGAACACACTGATTGGGATCAAAGGCAAAACAGACAGAATCCTCCTTAGATGCTCTGAGAAAGGAACCAAAGGAGTACTTGAGCAAAGCCAAGAAAAGCTGTCAAAGCAGTCCAAGATGGGAGAAGAGCTCGGGAGCCCCCAGAAAGAGGGCGAGTAAGCAAACAAGCAAGCTAGCAAGCAAACAAAACTAGCAAGCTAACAAAAAGAACCCTCAATAGATCCTTCGGATCCCTCTGCTTTATACCAAATATGACATATATGGGCTGGAATACCTCATTGGTCAGTTTACAGTCACCTGCCCCGTCCACTCCCTGCATGTGAGGCCTTTCACTTTCTGCACCCCCAATGTGGTGCACAAGATCCAGCAGTGGCCTTGGTCTGCACACCAACCTTGGTAGTAACTCTAACCATGGGGTGTTAGCACTGCCAGCAGCAGACACTGCCTGTGAGAACAGGCTGCTGACTTCAGACAGTGCAGTTAGTTAGAAGAACTGAGCTGAAAAGTAAAATCACTGAACAGAATTAGTTCTGTTCTCACTCAAAGAAGGACAGTTAGAATCATAGGTTAGAAAAGACATTTAAGATCATTGAGTCCAACAGTTAACAGGTTAGAGAACTACTGCAAAGTTATTCTAACTTTCTGCAGATGTCCAAGATTTGTAAGGAATGGCTGAAAAATCTGACAAGTACTATTTCTTTTTCTGTATGGTAAATAGGCCATGACCAGGCATTATTTGTTCTATATGTTATATGACATATTACATGGTGTTTTTCTAGTATTTTTATTCCGATTTTTCCTAAATGAATACTTGGAGCATTGTTAACAGGAAAATCATGACTAATAGTCTCTAATTTTTCAGCTCAGCCTCAGGATTCCTCATGATGGAAGTCCTAAAAAACATGGCTTATATTCAATTACATATACCGCTTGCAAAAATTCAAAAATATAGGAAAAAAAAAACCAACCCAGCTCTAGAATAGATTTAGATTTACTCTCGAAACATCAGTATGTAAAGAGTCAGTAAACACCATTTTCAGAATAAAAACTGTATCTGGATTACACACCTGTGGAACGTTCTTTCCTCCTGTGAACGTGGATGCTAAGTAGGTTTTAATGAGGAAAAAATTAAATAATTTCTAAAATAGTGTTCTTTGGTCTCTTCTGTGACAAGATTAATACATACAATAAAAAGAAATAAACCCAGGGAACAGTTGTCACTAGCTGCTTCTGGTTTTCCATTCCTCAGAGTCCCTCAGGACAGGCAGATTTCCAGAGAAAGAACATAGGCCCCAGAGGGTCTGTTTCTAAGGAGCAAGGATCAGGTACACACAGGTACCATAGTGCCTAACAAGATAGAGAAGTCATTATAGTCAGCTCCTGCTGAAGTCAACCTAGATCCACCTTGCAGCATCCCAAATATCTTTATAAATCTAGTATGAATCAACACTGCTCTGTTCCCAGTTTGCATCAGAGAGTAGAGCTGTTCTCTCCAGCTCACTTTGTAAGCAATAGATAAAAGATTTTATGTCAATTTAGCTAAGAGTGTGTTTATAGACTGCAGAAAAGAAGCCTGTAAAAAGTTCTTCAGCAGTTTGTGCTTACATTTAATTTACTATGTAATTGAAGTACCTAGAAATACTGTTCCATTCTCTTTTTTTTACTTTTTTTTTTCTTTTAACTTTACCTGAAGCAGGTTAACTTTAACACTGAATAGCTCCTGGGTAACTTCAACTCTGGGTAGAAGCTAATGGACTGAGTTCGTTGTTTTTTCTTTCATTTTTTTTTAACTTGAATGCAGACTTCAGCTCAGTCACAAACTGACTGAATGAATCATTGTTTTCAGTCAGGTCTGGTTTGCCTGGCATACTTACCTCTCAGCTGCTTCCAGTAGCTTGAACAAAATGTAAATATTTAGCAGCCCTGTTGCACAAACAGAAACCCTTCACTTGCTTTGTCATGCATCATGTACCCAGCTGTTTCCATGTGGTTAAAAAAAGAATTAATGCAGAAGCAAATGGACTGATACAAGCGCTGCAGTAGCTTTAGTTGATTTTGTAGCTCAAACTATTTTGGATATCACTTCAGGAGTTAGATAGAAGCACCGACATATGAACAGAGAATTCTGGCTCATATTCCCCAATTCCCTCCTTTATATCATCTGCATATTGTACAAGAGCAATGAGGGAAATTATACAGAAGACCAGGTAAATGTTCCGTTATGTATAGGGAGGGCTTCCAGTACAGACTGGAAGTAATGCAGACCCATCAGTGTATGTCTCCTGAGATAATCAGCCACATTATGAGACATGGCTCATTAGCCAAAGTGCAACTACCTTACAGAGCTGCTATTGTTCCTCTGAGACCTAAACTAGTATTACCAAAGCTGAAGTGGAACAGAAGGGGTGATAGACCAAAGACCTATTTAGCTATCAAAATATAATACAGCTGGCATAAAACTTCCATATTGTCCTCTGCAGAACTATTGGCATAAAGATTGTAGAGATGAGGTTACAGATATTGTATACGTAAAGATGTTTAAAGTCTGTCTGGATAAAGCAAGGAGCAATCTGCTGTATCTTTAAGGGTAGCCCAGTCTTGAGCCAGAGGCTGGTCCTTCTTAGATGCCTCCCAACCTGATTTTTTTAATGATGGTGTGATTCCTGCCACTTAGCCCCAGTGCTTTATGACAGCAATTCCCAAGTACTTCACATAAGCAAACGCTGTTGAGGCCCATACTCTAAATCAGATCAAATATGTCATCTAACTTGAAAAGCCCTCCAAGGATGTAGATCATCCCTGCAAAACAGCTGTGTTAGTATATACTGTACAATGAGCCAAGAGGCAGAGGAGAGCTGGCAGAGCAGGACATAGGAATGTTTGGAAAGTCTTAAAGCTGATATTGGTGCCAGGGACAAGGTATTGTCAAGCCGCAGATGATGTTCTCCAGGGAGGTATCTTCATGGCTTTAACTCTATCTAAAGTTGAATCTTCAGTAAAATACAGTACATGGGAAAGTCCCACTGTGGTTTGTTTTTTTAATTTAAAAAATTATTTTGCAAAAGGAGTATCAATGATGAGAAAGGCTTTTGTTCACACTTTAAAATAAAGGTTTTAATATGGAGCAAAGGAGGTAGCCAAACACAAACTTAGATTGCCAATTACAGGGGAACAGACCATCCTTTTCTTACACAGTTAAGTCTTCATTCATGACTGAGATGATGAAGTCTCACAGCAACAAATAACAATAAAACTGAGGTAACAATGATAATAATTTTTATCATCTCTGGTGTTCATTTGAAAAAATTCCCAGAATAAAATTCCCCAAAGCCAGACTGACTTTCTTAAGAACTGCTCTTGTCCCTTTCTCAGTGGCATTTAGAGATTTTATTCCATGACCCTGAACAAGAATGGGGGTCTGAACTCTACCACAGCCACTGTAGAATCAAGGGGCATAAGCACAGCATGGCTCCTCTCCTGCTCCTAAGTAAGGGAAAATGGCATGTTTCCAGGCATTCATAACTACTCTAAGTGAGGGGAGAAGGCGTTAAGGGGAACATATCATCCAAGAAGCCATAGGAGAAGGTTTCTAGTGGCACAAATGGAAATAGGGCAGCTTCCTCCAATTTGTTGCAAATGAAAGACAAGCATATAGCTGCCTCTTGTAATATCCTGCATGTGGAAAGCACCCTCTTAGAACAGAGACAATGCTAAACACGTCTCTGTGGAGTGGCCTCTCTCAGGGGGCTGATTAGAGGGTGGAGAAGAGGAAATAAGGGCCAAGAAATGTGATTTTTAATAATGGACCCAGTAATACAGACACATTTTGGCACCAAAGTTCTAAAACAGTCCGGATACTTCAGATCAAAGCCATTGGTTTTGTTTTGTTTTCAAATGAGCATATATTCATTTAAGTGTTAATATGTTTTTATCTCCAATGCAGCTACAAAAGCATTGTTTTAAGATAATGGATGCAAAACCTTGTTCAAAGGCTCTAAATCCTAATGTTTGGAGATTAACAGTTTGAAGTATATTTAGAGAAATATATACAGTCTGAGTATGCTTGTGAAGGGACAGTGACTGTAGAAAATGCCCTCTGTGCTCCACATATGCTGCACTGTCACACCAAATCCTGCCCACTCAAAGAAATAGGCTTTTGATTTCACTTTCTCTGTCCACTGCTCTAGATTAGTCCAAGAAGGGGCTGGACAGAGTTGAAGTGTGCAGGATGACAGAGGTGCATTCGCCACTGGTGGCATTCTGCTGGCTCAACTATTATCTCTTGTCACTTACTTACATTTTATAGATTTTCATGGGACCGATGGTGCTTGCAAAAAGTATGGATCTGTGTACCTGGAATTGTGTCTTTCATTCCTGCACAAAACATTCTTAAACTTTCAGTATCCTGAGTGGCCTTTTAATAAGTGTAGCCTGAACACAGTCTTTTGAAACCTCTGCAGGAGGCAGGATTGGGTCTTGAGTCATTAACAAGGTACAAAGAGGGAGGGTGGGAGGTAATTTCAATCATTTCTATTGACCAGGCAGAAAGAGGCAGCATCTTGAACAACAGCAGGCAATGGATCTGAAGGAAGTCAGATATGAGACACCAGCAGTGATATCCAGAGGCAATCGTTTAAACATCAAAACTTACAGACCCACACAACTCCTTGCTGCCCCAGGAACTCATTCCAAGCACCCTGGTTCTTCTTTCACCCCTAAGCCTGCACCTCTTAGCCCTTCCAGTCAACCGCACCAGCACCCATACCATAGACACAAAAGCAGCAGGAACAGGGGGTGTGACATTAACTGAGAAAGCTGGAGATAACATAGGGCTTGTGGATAGCGAGGAAGCTCAGAGCCAACAAGGTCTTCAACAGATTAAAAGATGCAGGTTGTGGAGTTGCAAGAACTTTAAGTGAATTGGAACTAGGCCTGAAGAACTGGGAAACAAAAGGCTAAAGGTAGGATGTTCGGTCAGAAAAGACAGACATGGAAAGAGGGGGTGGAAAAGCAATATCATGTAAGTGCTTCTTCCATGGATGGAACGAGGTGCACAAGGAAAGAAAGAAATGAGAGGATGCAAACTGGAAGAAGGAGGTGTTCTCTGGACAGCACTGAAGGATCTTATCAGGACTGGAACTGGGAGGATCAGGGAGCTGTGGGTCCTTGTGTGATACTGGTCAGGTAACAGCGTGCTGGAGTTGATGCTGTCACCACATCTCTTATGAGACGTCTACAAGACTTCTTATGTGACTCCTGATGCCTTTCCAAAGATACAAATGTAGACAATTTGCTCTGTTTGCATACCCTCGTATGCTGAATAAACACATTTTGGGGACAGATACTGATAAAATGATGTGTTACATTTTAGAATGATAAAACAAATTTCAAAATGACAAATAGAAATTCAGTAATTCAGTCATTTCTGGAAAACAAGAAATATTTTTCTCAGAATTTTGTACTGAATGTATATTGGATTTTGATTTTGAAAATATCTATTTAATTTTTCATTTTTATTTTTCAACAAGCATTTAGTAATGACAAAGCCTCTGTGAAGGCTGATATTTACTACTGGTTTAAGAGTTGTCATTCTAGTTAATAACTGGCTGAGAAATAAAAATTGCTTTGGTAATTAACATTTTAATTATTCTGTTAACAAACACATTTCATAACTCATGATCGGTGAACTATAATACAATATATTATCATATAATATTTAAATTTATTACATTTTAAAATTATTGATTCTTATGTAGTATCTAAAATGTCATATCCTTGAGGATCATTTTAGTTCTGAGAATTCCGCATTTCAGATAGAAAAGCTTTGCACTTAAAGTAGTCAATCTGCATTAATTTGAACAGGCTTCCCACATCAGAAAAGGCAATCCACACAGCAGCTGAGATAAAGGGAATGTCTTTTTTTGGCATCACAGTAGGTGATAGACATTCAGAAGCAAGAAGAGCCGAAGTTACTTTACCCCTGCCCACACTTACAGCTTGCAAGTATTCTAGGTCTATTCCTGGTATTCTTTTCTTTGGAGTTAACATGAAAAGAGCATAAGTTTTTAACAGACGTTTAAATAACAGTTAAGGTGATACCTGCTAGTTTTTCACAATCTCTCACAACATTTCCAAGCAAAATTACTGTAAGCTTATTGGATTTTAGATTTCTAGACATGGTACAAGTGCATTCATTGAAATCACTGTACAAATGATTTTACATATTTTTCCCAAAGCAATTTTTTTCGAGGATTTTCAGCTTTGTTTGAAGAATACGCTATGTAAAGAGATCTGTCACTTAAAAGTGCATATACTCTGCAATAATATCAAACTGTACATTATCACAAGAATAAAATATTTTTCTCTTAAATCCTAATTCAGAACTTGTCTAGATAAAAAGAAATAACTTCTGGTTTGGTTTGGGTTTTGGTTTTTTTTGCAAATCTAGGAAGATTTGAACAATTATCAGAGCTGAGCCATTTTCAGTGCAGTTGGAAAACAATGAACATCGTGATCACGGGGTGGATCCTCCTGAAGGCACTACTGAGGTGGAAGAATAACAATGAAGTGATTGACTGCAACCAACATGGCTTCACCAAGGGCAAATCATGCCTGACTAACCTGGTGGCATTCTATGAGGTCACAACATCAATAGATGAGGGAAGAGCAATCGACATCATTTACCTGGACCTGAGCAAAGCCTTTGACATTGTCCCGCATGACATCCTGGTATCCAAGCTGGTGAAATGTGGGTTTGATAGATGGACAGTTCAGTCCTGGAACTGGCTTGATGGCCACTCCCAAAGAGTGGTTGTCAATGGGTCCATATCCAAGTGGAGACCAGTGACAAGTGGAGCCCCTCAAGGATCAGTACCAGGACCAGTCTTGTTTAACATCTTTATCAGTGACATGGACAGTGGCATTGAGCATACCCTCAGCAAGTTTGCCGACAACATCAAGCTGTGTGGGGAGGCTGACACACCGGAGGGAAAGGATGACATCCAGAGGGACCTTGACAGGCTGGAGAGGTGGGCCCATGCCAACCTCATGAAGTTCAACAAGGCCAAATGCAAGGTCCTCTATCTGGGTCAGAGCAATCCCAAGCACCAATATAGGCTGGGCAGTGACTGGCTTGAGAGTAGCCCTGAAGAAAAGGTCTTGGGAGTACTGGTGGATGAGAAACTCAACATGAACCATCAGTGTGCTCTTGCAGCCCAGAAAGCCAATCGTATCTGGGCTGCATGAAGAGAAGCATGGCCAGCAGGTCGAGGGAGGCGATTCTCCCCCTCTATTCCACTCTCATGAGACCTCACCTGGAGTACTGCATCCAGTTCTGGAGCCCCTATTACAAGAAGGACATTAATGTGCTGGAACGTGTCCAGAGAAGGGCCACAAGGATGATCAGTGGGCTGGAGCACCTCAGGCAGTGATAGGACTAGAGGGAATGGATTAAAACTAGAGAGAGGTCGATTCAGGTTAGACATTGGGAATAATTTCTTCACCATGGGGGTTGTGAGACACAGGAACAGGTTGCCCCAGAGAGGTGGTGGAAGCCCCATCCTTGGAGAATTTTAAGACCAGGCTGGATAGGGCTCTGAGCAACCTCATCTAGTGGGAGGTGTCCCTGCCATTGGCAGGAGGGTTGGAACTAGATGATCTCCCTTCCAACCCTGATGTTTCTATGATTCTATGATTCTATCTTGAAACTTAGTCTTTATTTATTTAAAAACAAACAAAGTCTTTGATAAGGAGAAGTTGAAGAAATAACAGAAGTGACTACCTTTTTTTATCAAAGGGATTTATTTTATCAGGTCAAATCCCAGCTAAGGATTTTTTCTGTGAGTAAAATCAGAGGTATTTATTTAAATGTTCACATGTCTTACCTAGATCTTAAGCCTCACAGAGACTTCCCTGGTGATTCAGAAGCTACGTTTGATTCTGTAATTAACTGCACCAAAGATTTTTTGGCTAATCATGTCAACCCCTGCAGGAAAAGTACAAATTAATAAGAGTCCTAACTTCAAAGGTAAAATGTACATACTTTCTCTAGTCTCTGAACACAAATCAGGGTATGTAAGTCTTCATCCAGTGAGGAACTAACTCCCTTCAAACCAGACTGGGGCAGATAGCTGCAAATTATCTTCTAATGCCCTCACAAGATCTGACAGATGAGATGATCATAGACAGAAGCTAGGGAGAGTTGTGTGGTATCTACCTAAGAAAGTAGATGGCAGAGTAAATTTCAGTGAATAAATCATCAAGTTTGGACTATAAGCAAAAGACAAAGGCAAAGGTAATATCCATCCTTCAGGGGAGGACAGAAGTGGTGATTATTTAAAGTACTTGACTTCATAAAATTGTCTTCAGAAACAGCCACTACAAAAGACTCAGATTTTGCAGGACATGATTAGAGGTCTTGAGGGGAATACATAAGATTTTGTTACAATTTTTAACAGGAGTTACTATTGTTATTTTAACACAATGGTCTCAAAACTACAGGGCAATGACAAAATTACATTAAATTTCAAAAATTAGTGACATTTCACAGATTTACAATGGGACCCATGACACTGGAATTGTACCAACTGCAGGTGATAAATTTACTGCTACATTTGCATGTCTTACCTGTCCAAGTTTAGCTAACACCACAAATACTGCTGGGAAGGTGTCAGTTCTGCTAAATTTCTTGACTGGAAGCAATCCTCTGCCGCAGTCTTGCACTCTACAACCTCCAATCACAAAGCAAAGGTGAACACTGCTAATTATGCAGATGTATGGAGCCATGATTTAAGAGAAATGTTTAAAAGGACAACTCTGAAAAACTAATTGTACTGCAAGCACTTACTTGAACCCATCACTAGAGAAATTCTGGCTAATCACCATAAAGACAGTGCTTGGTGTTTCATGAGTGCACTACTATTTTTTAATGGAAAAATGTGGTGGCTCTGTCCCTTTTCTACATTTCTTCATCATTCCATTTAGATTTATGTAATATATGGAAGTTGGCAGTTAAAACAGTTAATTAGTGACCCCAGAGACCTCCTGCACATTTTAGGAATATGCAGCAATGCTCTACATACTCAACAAGTTCCTGTTCTGGCAGGAATTTTCCATGAGGGACTGAATTAAAAGCCAGAACTCTGTTCTTTGCTTAATGCATTATAAAGGCTACATCTTCCTCCTTCCTATGGGTAAATCCAACACAATCAACATGAATAGATTTCTGTGTCTATTATCTATTCAATACAGCCTGTGGAATTTTTATATGGACTTTTAACCCTGAAAATCTTTGTGTCTGAATACTCCAATAAGTAATAATAACTTGGGAAAACCTATGTAGTTTATAATGCCAAAGGTAAAAGACCATCCAAAAAGAAGAATGGAAAATAACTGTACCTAATAATACATAATGGCACAATAATTATCAGAATGAGTGCAGAGGAAAAAAAAATTAACACAGAAACAAAAATGTCCTTATGTATCAAGATCCAATAACAGAGAGAAACCATCCTCCTACTAAATGTAAACTAAAATAGAGACAAACATTGCTAGCTTCACCTAGCTATATTTAAGAGACATATTCCCTGTCATGTGCAGAAATATACAGACCTAGAGCAATCCCACTAGAGAAGAGCCTGGAGGAAAATTACTGCATGTGGTTGTTACAGATTTCATTTGACCTATTCTTTCAGAGGCTTTGAATTTCCTGCCCTGCTCCTGGATAATTATCCAGTCATTGAAACAGATTAAGAAACCTATTATATTATCTGGTAATTTATATTATGAACAGTATTTTGCATAATAGGCCCCTAAAACACTGAATGGCCATCTAATGGAAATTGCATAGATCAAAATAAATCTCTAAAAACTACATAGGGTTATGTAGATTTTTGCATAATAACAGGTTTAGCATATGTATACACTGCAAGCACAGAGGTAACTGCAACATAGCATACCAATGCGTCCTACGGTATTCCAACCAGCACAGGTTATCTTACCTCACATCTGTGACTGCATTGTAGGTACCCTGAAGTAGCATCTTTCTAGACTTTTCCCTCAAGGAATAGTTATTTCAATTAAAGTCAGGTAGTTATCAACAGAAAATTTGGTTTCATATAACCATAATGCTGCAAGGAAAAGATCTACTTTTAAAATACCCCTTTTTCCCCCCTCAAAATATTTCAAATTAGACCTGTTGCCATGCTGAGTGATGGGATTTACAGCTAGATATATCTCACATTCATTCTGCACTGTCACTTAGATTGCATACTTCTGCCAGAGGCATTACGCCCTCCATTTCAGTGAAGAGAGACAGTTTATCTTAGCATTCCTTTTGTCCCTGAGAAGACAGGAGATGAAATACACCTCTGGACCATGCCCACTGAGCAGAGTAAGATCAAGAAACCCTCCCCAAGAAAGTATACAGTTCAGTGACATTAGAGAATACAAATATTACACTTGCTAACAAAATCTGTGTATTCTAGATTTGACACTAAAATTCCTTAGTTATCTCTATACACCATTTCAAAAAAAAAAAAAAGGTGCTTAACCAAAGGCCCATCTTGTACTCCAAAGACAGTTTTAAGTGAATGGTTTTGCCAAATCATTGCAATGACTTACATGACTGAACTGGACAAGACACTGTATGCCCATAAGTGAAACAGCCAACAGCCTTTCACATTCAGCATGCCACAATGTTTTTTTAAAAACTCAGTAATCCTAAATTCTAGGACAACATTGGGATTTCATCAGGGCTTATTGGGTGACCCTCTATACCTTCATTTCATTGTCTAAAAACTCACTGTTGGACATCACAGATATTGAAGCAGTTATGAAATTACTATTTTGTGTGCATATTCTTCTTTGCCCGCTAGCTATAAGAGCCTTTGTCACCTTGAGCTGCATCGGAATATTTTATACATCCATATGTTGTGCTCAGTCGTGAAACACTGACTTTTCTTTGACAGTTTAGAGGATGAGCACTCTGCATTATACACCATCAACACTGTATTCTTAATATTAACTCCACAAGTTATTAGAATGTATATACACACACACAAAATGTCTGCCAGAATACAGAACTACCTATAAGCAGTCAGAAGCTCTGCACTTTCAGACTTCCAAACCTTGTCCAGAAAGCCACTATAACCAGGCACAGCTCCAGAGCAGCCTCTTTACTTTTAGTAAATACAGAATCTTTCCACCTCTCCAACATGGTTATTGGGAGATGACCCACATGAAGCTATCGCCTTGTTGTTCTGCTTGGCTTTTGTTTTCCTCTGCTAGGTCATATTTGACTTAGCAAGTGCATTTAAATAAGAAAGCACAAATGTACGGTGACTATGTGTGACATGGATTACAAATACAATTATTCCATAGAGCAACACCACATCTGTGAGACTCTCTAAAAAAACTACGAACAGAGCTGGAGACTTATTGTCATGGTTTAGGGTCAGGGCAGCCCACTAGACCTGTAACAGATGATCTCTGTTAACTCCTCTCCCTCCCCAAAGGGGAAGAGAAAGGGATAAGGGAGAGAAACTTAGCAATTAGAAAAGGAAACTAGAACAGCTTTAATGAAAACTGAAAATAATAGTAAAATGGAATATATACAAATATATAAAAAACTAGTATCAAACCCAACCCTACTGATGGCAATCACATCACTGTCACCACTGATGCTGTGGAGCAGGCACCGGGAACTGTGATCAGGAGCTGGATTCTGGTACTGGATTCAGGAACACACAGATCAGGATCGAAGGTGGAACAGAGTCCTCCTTAGATGTAAAGAAACCAGAAATGGACCCAAGACAAGCCAAGTAAAGCCGTCAAAGTGGGAAAAGAGGGACAAAACTCTCATGATCCCTCAGCTTTATACTGAATATGACGTATAAGGGATGGAATACCTCGCTGGTAAATTTGGGGTCACCTGTCCTATCTGCTCATCCCTGCAGGTGTGGCTTTTTATTTTCTGCACCCCACAATGTGAACAGCACTGGCCTTGGTCTAGACACTTGGTACTAATGCTAACCATCAAACATTATCAGTGCTAAAAGTATTTACTGCCTGTGAAAGCATGCTGCTAATTTCAGACAGTGCAGTTAGAAGAACTGAGATGAAAAGTAAAATCACTGAACAGAATTATTTCTGTTCTCACTCAAACCAGGACACTTATTCAATAAAAGAAGAGCTAGCCTAGGATTCCCCTTTGCTTTGATTAGTTCCTTTGCATCCTATAGCAACATGAGATGACAGAGGAGCTCCTGCAAGTATGGTACTATCACCTATTTCCCCCAGTCCACTAGTCTCATGTTAACCAAGACAAAGCAGAGGGGATAGATCAGTTTGCCACTGCTTCCATACCTCCCAGAGAAGACCTCAATTTCACATCAGAACATGCAAAAATTTGTTAAAATTTGTGTAAATAGAGATGGGATTCATTTAACCAGCTCTGATAATTTTAAGACAGTCTTCCACGTAGTTTAATTTTAGGTCAGTGTCAGACTCCTGCTAACACGACTTTTCCCAGGAAAAGTCTCTAAGTCAGTAGAGAAAGGGAAACAAAACACTTACAAAAATGAGGCAGAAGTTGTTCCTTCATATCCTTCACTGATTTCAGTGTCAGCTCTCTGTAAGGCAGAACTGGGAAGGGACCCCTCAAATCATTCCAATCCCTGGTCTTCATCAATCCCTGAGTA
This sequence comes from Chloroceryle amazona, assembly GCA_027560015.1. Taxonomy (NCBI): domain Eukaryota; kingdom Metazoa; phylum Chordata; class Aves; order Coraciiformes; family Cerylidae; genus Chloroceryle; species Chloroceryle amazona. The sequence continues at coordinate 49,631 of JANHFX010002443.1, forward strand.
GTTCATATGAAATAATTTAATGATTAGACCTCTGGTTAAATTTTTCAAAAAGCGATTATGTTTATTACTTCTAGAAGTGAATTTTCCTACATAATAAATGTCCCATTGAAATCCATCATGTAGCTGTTGAAGAAATATTGGACCATAACTGCCAGAATCTTGCAAACTCCTGTTCAGTTTCTTGTTTTCTAATCAAATAAGTTTTAATAAGGTCTCAGTGAATCTATGTAATGGAAATAGGGAAAACTAATGCAAAGTTAGTCTTTTTTCTTTTTCACTATTGTAAATTATAAATGTGTGTTCATTGCAAATTCAGCAGCACAGTGAGCTTGCAAGCAATTACAAACAATCTCACCATGTAGCATGATAGCATAGAACTGCACCAGATAAATAATTTAAAAATCTTTTTAAAGTTTATTATTGTCAGTGAAAGTCAAGCAAGATACCTTCTGCCATCATGCTTTCAGAAACAGAACTAGTTCGCTTAAGAGTTCTCATTGGATGCTTACCTCACTTTTCCTGAAATCCAGGGGAACTGCTTTGTATTAAGATAGAGCTTTTTAAAAGAAAAGATGCCCATTAATGGTATTTTGGTAAATGTATCTTATATACAAACTAAGCAAGAATGTTGTCAAAGTGAAGCCAACACATGTCCTCTGACAGGATTTTTCACTGCTTGAATTTGAGAAGTTAAATCAGAAATCTATATCCCTGATGCCTTTAATGGGTTTACATATTATAATGAGTCTATGATGGAAAATCTGTGTGGCTCATTTCCCCTCTCCATGAGGGTATATGACGCAGACAGCAGTAGAGCCTCAGGCATTCCCAGTGCACAGCAGAACTCATGTCACAGGACTTTTTCATCTCTCATTCATTACAGATATAACTGGCAGAAGACTCAGTGCTATCACCAACACTAAACCAGGTCAGCCAAGGCCTCACCTAGATGACTTTTGAAATTTTCCACCACCCCTATTAATGAAATGTGTTTCCTTATGGCTCAGACATTGAAGCTCCAAATCCAGCCTGTGGCTTTTGCTTGGTTTTGTATCACCACTGAGAACAGTTTGGCTTTGTTATCTTTGCCATATAGGTGCAGGCTACTCTTACCTAGCTTCTTAGCTAGCTAGATTCTTCATGCTAAGCTAGATCGACTCCCTACTGTCTCCTCATGAATTATGAGCCTGAGGTCCAAGACATCCTTGTCCTTCTTCGGACAACCCGTCTGAAACTTGTCTCATTTCTCAATGTCCCTTTTTTAAGTGAAAGCTCAGAATCTGACAGTCTTCAAGTCCAGCCTCAACAGTGCCACAGAAAGGTGAACAGTAAGTTCTCTTGATCTCCTAGCCATGCTGCACCTTACACGAATCATCATGTTTTATTTTATTTGCACTGATAAAGCACTAGTGACCTAAAAGAGTTTGACCCTTATGAGTCAGTTTGGAGCGAATCAGAAAATTTAACTAATTTGGGCTTCTTAATATTGGGTTAGAGAGTTCCAGTTCTCTAATTTATACACCTGTTTCATCAAATATTTATTATCAGTATTATTTTCACCTACCGTCCAGAATTGTTTCCTTTTGTCTCAGGATTATCCTTATTTAGTGTGTAAGATACTGCTAAGTATCTGCAGGAATCTACAAAAAGAAATATGCTAGCTATTGACACTGATTTGTTTTTTTTTTCCTTTTGCTGTTGTCATCCTTTAAATATAAGAAGACAGCTTCTACCCCATTATATCAGGCAGAGCCATTAGCTTACATCACAGAGAAGACATAAACTACTTTGACACAGTTTTTAGATTGTGGGGTTTTTGTTCATTTACTTCCCCATCTCCTTTTTTGCCATTTTCTAGACTGAGCATCACTTTGTCCAAAAACATGTGATCACTGTCTAGGCATAGAAATAACACAACTGGTTCTCAGCTCAGTCCTGCAGCTCTTTCCACAGACCTGAATCATCAGTCGAACTTGGTGGATGGATGTATTTCAGGAAAAAAGTGTCAAATATTTCCAACTACACACCTTTTTTCTGCATCTCTGGAAACATATTTTCCTGTCTTTGTTATGGAAAATCTCTGTCCCTTCCTCATGTTAAAAGGAATACCTTCTACCATTCCTTCCTGTAATTGTTATAGAGAAAATATTTTTGCATTTTTCTGCTCAACATTGACTGATCGCTTTGTGAGCACCACAACCTGATCAATGACACTCCCGAGTCTCCAGAGGAAAATACACAGAGCACAGGCTTAGAGGACTCTATTACAGACATTAAAACTACCAGATGTTTATAATGTGGCTACTACTTAGACACCCTTTTGGTTTACTTCCATGACAAAAATTGTAGGTTTTCTGAGGTCCTCATAATTGAAATTTGAGCTGAGGAATGTTCCTCAAGTTTTCAAAATAAACTCTTCATTATGATCTTTGAGACATCACAGGAACCTCTGCTCCAGAAACTGGAGACTGCATACGTAAAGGCCATGATGCAAAAGCTGAATTCTCCCCCTGCCAATATAGGTATATATGTATGCTGATACTTGAGCAAGCAAGCATTGGGTGTGAGGTACTGCACGTGTGAGCATCTGTTACTAATACTTCTGTTGCTTCTGCAATAGAAAATTATACACCTAGAGCAGAGCTCATTTTCCACTTCCAAAAGCAGTATAGATCACCTTATTATTCTGCCACAAATTGAGTATAGTTTTCATTGTGATTGCTTGAAACACAGACAGCCTCTTTCACTCCCAAATGAAACAGCACATAATGCTTGCCAGATCCAATACTCCCACATACTAGCATAATGCTTCAGTAAGTTGAAGAAAGAAGCTTGCCAGCCTTTCCTAGTTGTCATTAAGTTAAATGAAAAGTTCAGAGATACTTGCTTAGCAGGCTGCTGATCTCTGAATACCAAATGTTTTCCCCTTCTAAAAGTTTCCTTTTCCTCACTAGAAGTGCAGGTGGATGTTTGGCAGCTTCTCCACTGGGAGTGGTGGATTTCAGGTTTCTGTTCAACCTGCCTCAACTCTTCTGTGGCACAGAAGGCCAAAGGTTGGACCATAAGCTCCTCAGCCACTCTGAGTTGCTTGTGTGGTGGATCCTTACTGGGAAGTCCAATAGATCATAACAAAGCAAGAGTACCTGGCTGTTATGTAGCACATCTCTTTAGTGCAGGACTAAGGTGTGTACCAAGAGAAAAGCTGCAGTAGTACTCTGGAAATGACCAGCTGGCTGGTACACATACAGTATGCACACTTAGTCCTAGACACTGTACTTTCTGGGCCCCAGAATACTTTAAATTATGCCAGGTACTGAATAAGCACTCAACTGTCTTCCAGAGCAGGAAGGTGAAAATGTCTCCTCAGCACAGCAGAGAACATGGCCCTGATTAGAAGTTTTTTGGTAATGCCAGGTAATGGCAGTCTCATCTTATTGCTGTGTACTAGGTTTAACAGGGAGGTAAAGAGCAGACAAAATATTGATGCCTTAGGGCTCAGGGAGAGTTCCCTTCACATGGGCTGTGGAGGGCAGCCTCAAGAGTAATAGGATTGTTCACCTTTGCTCTGCACAGCTTTCTAAAATCAGCTCCCCAGTAGTGGTGCTGTGCTCCTCATTCCCCACCTGCCCAGCTCACCTCCACCATCCCACCCCAACACCTTAGTCCTGAGCATGTTTCCTGTCACTGTTTAGGGTCAGGGCAGCCCCTTAAACCTATAACAGACGCTCTCTGTTAACTCCCCTCTCTCCCCAAAGGGGAAGAGAAAGGGAATAAGGGAGAGAGACTTAACGATTAGAAAAGGAAACTAGAAGAGCTTTCATAAAAATGCAAATAATAATAATAATAAAAGTAGAATATTTACAAATACATACAAAACTAGTATTGCATCCAACCCCCCTGATGGTAATTACATCACTGTCACCAATACTCTGGAGCAGGCACCAGGGGAGTCGCTCCTCAGCAGACAGGAGCTGTGTTCAGGAGCTGGATTCTGGTACCAGATTCAGGAACACACCAATTTGGACCAAAAGCAGAACGGAGTACTCCTTGGGTGCTCCAAGGAAGGAACTGAAAGAGGATCTGAGCCATGCCAAGCAAAGTTGGCAAAGTGGTCCAAGAAGGGAGAAGAGCCCAGGAGCCCTGAGAGAGAGAGAGCAGTGAGCAAGCAATCAAGCAAGTTATAGACCCTCCAGACCCCTCTGCTTTATACTGAATACGACATATGTGGGCTGGAGTACCTCGTTGGTCAGTTTGGGGTCACCTGCCCTGTCCGCTCCTCCCTGCAGGTGCAGCCTTTCACTTTCTGCACACCCCCCAATGTGGAGCACAAGATCCAGCAGTGGCCTTGGTCTGAACACCAATCCTTGGTAGTAACTCTAAATATGGGGTGTTATCACTGCTATCAGCAGACACTGTGAGAACAGACTTCTGACTTCAGAAAGTGCAGTTAATTAGAAGAACTGAGCTGAAAAGTAAAATCACTGAACAGAATTAGTTCTGTTCTCA
>JANHFX010002443.1:54236-83614 GCA_027560015.1 Chloroceryle amazona
TGACTTCAGAAAGTGCAGTTAATTAGAAGAACTGAGCTGAAAAGTAAAATCACTGAACAGAATTAGTTCTGTTCTCATGCAAACCAGGACACTTGCTGACTGCATCCTTATAATCAAATAGTTCATTGCAAGTACCTGGCAAGCACTGCCTGCTTCTCTAAGCCAGAATTTGTAACTGTATTTGCAAATCTTTGGGCAGCTTTTAATTGCAAACAATCCATATGTAACTGCTGCTGTCAAGAAGCAAACAGCAATTGCTCCTATTGCCAGCTCTGTGACTGTAGTATTTGCAGTCTTACTTTCAAATACAGAAAAGAATGTGTCCAAACATTCAAGGGCCAAGTCAGACTACAAGAGATCTTGTTTTGGAGTAGATTTTTTTTTGTGGATTAGGTGAGCAGAACTCAGGTCCTGGAGGTTAATATTTTAGAAATGGCTACCGGTGACTAATTGCCAGTGTCCTGAAAAAAACACACATCACAAAATACCATGTCTAATATCTAGGTATTATCATCCTACTTCTACCCACTGTTTCTTCTCCATGTTTTCCACCACTCAGATATGGTCCTCCCAAACCCTTTTATCTCATTTTCCCAATATTTCCATGGCAAAAAAAGTAGACATGTTTTTATTCTAAATCAAAGAGGAAATATATGGTACATCAAAGCCTTACTTTTTGTTACATTTGTTGACATTTTCATATGTAGAGCAATAGATGCATCTGTGGTTTTATATACAGGTAGAGGCAAAGAGATGCCTCTTCGTTTCTCCATCTTGCTGTATTCATTTCTCATTCATATATGCTCAACAGAATAAAGCACATTTCAAGACATTGGAACACAGCTCTCCTGTCTATCTTTATCTTTTTATTCGATATTATTAATACCTCTAGAGGCTTTAAATTAAATCCATCATGCGTAAGCCAGTAAAAGGACAACAAAATGAAAATATGCAAATAAAATAGGACAATTTATTTATTGCCAGAACATGCCAGCTGTTGAAAATAACCTGTTGCCCCTTCAAGCTAGCTGAATTGACAGTAATCTAGAACAAAATATCCAAGTGCAAAGTGATTCACCATGTGAGTGAATATTTATGACAAGATAGGAATATTCTCACCTAGGCAGGTGAAAAATGCCTGTGGCAGTGAGAAGTACCCAGACCAGCAAAGAAGGTCTTTAAATTAGAATTAAGGACTCTATTAAAAAGGGATTTTTAAATGGACTACAATTAAGGTACTCCAGTCAGGAAGGTCTACGGTAAGTGGGTATTTTTATTAATCCTGATGGCAGGAGTAGTTCAATATTGTATTGTGAGTTTCACAACAGTGTTATATAAAGGAATTATTGATTATGACTGCTAAAAGTCACCTAATTGTTTTGTTGCCATCTTTCAGGATATTTTAGATCTCAGGAATCTTTTGATTCCCCTATTAAAAATGGGGGAATGTGTGGTAGTATTTCTTATATCTATTTTTTCTCCATGTGGAGTTCTTCAAGGTTCTTTTACACCCATGCAACCATCTTCCTTCTGAGTCCAGTCCTCTATATCTGTTTTTTGAGCATTTAGCCATAAAGTCTCATGTTTCTTGCTCTTTGAGCTATTTTGGTGCATTTCTACTTCTCTGAATAATAAACCTGACTGTGATGAAGCACACCAGAGGTGCTGGTACATTTTCTGAGCCTACTGAGGTGGCCACAGTGGCTATATGTTGACTATGTCCAAGAGAAAATTGAGGAGTCTAGATCAACTACAAGCCCAGAGCTTCAGGGATACAGCCATCCACAACCTCTGGGGGAGGGAGGGGAAACCACAGTCTACAAAAAGCTCACGCAAGACCCCTTTCCTTATAGTCTTAGGTTTCTCCCATGAAGTATGTTGCCACATTTGGATATGACAGTCTGATAAACAAGGAAATTTTTTCAGTCCATTCTGATTTAACTGTCTGTGGTTATTTGTTTTTCATACATTATTACTACCACAAGAAGATTCCTTTGAAGACCATGATGCACAATATGTCTTTAAGTCAAGAGCATGGGTGAGCTATCTAATCATTAGTGTTCTGGGGACCATAAAATCACTTAAATTCCCTGCTTTAAGGTCTCACTGCTGGCAACCTAGCACTTCTTAATTTACAGGGCTGCCACTGATGTGTCTGTAAAGTAATCAAGGGGCTTGACTGCAAGAATTGTTTTGCTTGCTCATGCTCATTCTCCCTCTTAGGCTCCTTCTAGCATTGGCACATTTCACTCCTCATAGATGTATACAGCACATATCTGCTGAGTTCTTCTAAGAACTAGGCACTTACCTTACTTTTCATTTCAGAAAGTTGTGAACTTGCAGATACAACTTCAAATCTAGGGCAAGATTGACTGAAGATGGCTCAGTGGGCTACAAATTACACTTCCCATCTCTAGCACAGCTCCTTTGTGCTGCAGGGAAAATAATTTCCTAGGAAGACAGAAGGTATACTAGCATTGCCTTCCCTTAGGGTGATAGGAAACAAACACTGCTGGTTGCTCTCTGAGCTCTACATGCTCTCCATAGGCAATAGTTGGGGCAGAGAAATACAGGCTTCTGACCTATATATACTTTAATAGAAACTAGCAACACCTGAAATTAAAAAAAAAAAAAAAAAAGTCTGTAATAATAATAATAATAATTAAAAAAATAACATTTTTCTGTGTGCTGTGACCTCAAAACACTGTTCCCAATTCCCAGTCACAATCATACTTAGCTGAGCAAAACACAAGTCCAAGAATAGGGCACAATAAGCAGTCTTAGCTCTTGGAAACTGATTAATTAGGACAAAAGCTAGTGTGACCTCAAATAGAAACAACATAAGGACCACTTTGGTACCAGTCCTCAAAAGCTTGACCCCTCAGCAAGTTCCCATGAGAATACCTCCTAACCTCCTTTCTTGTCTCTGACCATCTAACCAACCCCCAAATTTATCAGCAGATTGAGTATCCAAATTAGGTCATCCACTGGGTTTTGTTACTAGTTTTTAGGAGTTAAAGAGGTTTTCTTACTGTACATGATCAATCCTTAACTTGATTTAACATTTGCATACCCTTTCATCTTCATTTCATTAGTTTAATGTGAAGTAAAACCACAACTTTCACTTTTTTCTTGCTCTGTTAAAAAGAAGCTTTGCAGTTTCTTCACTGTCTTCTCTTCAGCTCGAGGTCTTTGCAATTACACTGTAAGTGACAGCTGATAACCAAGGTTAAAGAAAAGCCAGCAAGTCTGATTCATTGGTGGAAATTTAGAACAACCTCCTGAAACTAATGGGCATAATAGGGGGAACTGATGTGACTGAAGTGAGAACTCCGGTGCTTTCTGTTCCCTTTTTGAAAAGAAGAAGAGTCTGAGGTCAGGCAGAAGAATGACTTTTAAGATGCCTGGATAGCATAAGATTATTTGATAGGTGGTTTGATACTGTGTTCTAACTGCAAGAGTTCTGCTGCCTTTAGCATTCTGAGAATAGGAACCATAAGACTGAAAGGCAAGCAGAAAAGGAACAATTTTCAAGGAGAAAAATGAGAAGGAATGGGGCAAAGAAGATGAAAAAATAGAAATTAGTTTTGTAGTTTGCATTATGCATTCTTCGTTGCAAGGATTATCCCCAGAGTGTATCTTTGTCGTTAATAAACTGTTTTCAGCAGTGTTATGTTCTTAAAATTATATTCAAGCTGTAGTTTATGACTCTGCTATTAACTCACAATTGTTCAAATTGTGCATTAAGAAACTGGTGCTAAAGTCTTCCATTTGTACCAAAATGGATATTTTTATGAGCATAAAAAGAACCCCACAAACAATCAATCAAACAAACAAAAAAACAACAAAAAAAACCAAACAAAACAAAAAACAAACAAACAAACAAACAAAACAAAACAAAACAAAAAAAAAAAAAAAAACAAAACAAAACAAAACAAAACAAAAAAACAAACACAAAACAGAAAAGCAAAGAAGGGTGTTCAAATGGGTTTGAGAAAGCACATTTCATTTGGCAGAGCCCCCTGTGTGGAGACTTTACAAGACAATCATCCTGACTGTTAAACCTGTAATTATATTATTATCCAGTTGCTGAACAATGATGGATTTTGAGGGATTGTGCTATTTTCTGCCTCCTCGTATCTGAAGTTGCTTCCTGTCTGATAAAATATCTAAACATACCAAGGAGCTGCCTGTTGACTTTTGTGATGTTTTGACTCTTAATAAATGTAATTGAAACTACAACTCTTCCAATCCAAAGAAGTCTTATGAACAGCACAGATAAATAACAAATAAATGAGATCCACTGCAAAGAAAACTAACACAACACCCCAGTGTTTCTTGCAGTCAGAAAATCCACCTCTTTGGCCAGTCATTGTCCTGCAGTCTCTAGGAAATGTTCTTAGCTTTTCTTTCTACATTACTTTTTGAACAGTATAAAAGGCAAATTCCTTTAGGTGCCATGTTACCATTAACTCTCCATTATTGAAATGTAGCAGTTGTCACAGAAACTGTACTTAACTCCTACTTGGCCACGGTAAACAGCAAATTTCACATTGACTCAGATCATTGCTTATGGTATTCTCATGACTCGAGAAAGGTATAAAATGTCCTCTAGAGACAGCACCTTTCTTTTGTCATCTGTGGCATTCCCTGTGAACCTGGTGGATGCTTCACCATAGACCAAGATGGCCCTGAAGAACAGGCAATGGCATTTTTCCTGTGTACCAGATAACACAGGCATTCATTTTCTTTCTGTGATTCAGCATGTCACTAAGTGAGAGTTGATGTGGCTAATAGTGTTTAAATGCAAACAGAAAATATGATTTTGTGGAAATGACAGTTACCTATATCTAACAGCAACCAGACCACTGCTGGGACAAAAGCAGCAGCATGCCTTCAAGAAGACTTTTCCTTTTCAACAAATACAGAAAGATATTTCTTTTTTCAGTAGACTTCATAGAGCACTAAACATACATTTGAGAATATTTCTCTAAATAAGTGTGATAATTCAAGTTATTTGATTATCAGATGCACTTTTTGTCACCTAATTTAAAAATTAAAAAATGTTTTCCTTCTCTTGTAAGGCCCTGTTTTTTTCTGAATCTGGGGAGACATAGATGCCCCATGTCTAGGGAGATGTGACAACAGTACATAGATGAATTGTAGCAGGAACACTAGGAGTTGGTAATGGTTGAAATGGTCAGTCTACAGTGCCTCCAGAACTATCCTACTCTTGAAGATCTCAGTGAGACAGGGAAATTCACAACTTGTAACCTTTCAAAGCAGACTTAGCTTTACTGAGCAGAAGCACTAGGAGAAAGAAATGTGATATTTGCTTTGCGAGATGCTTGTTATGTCTCCATTTTTCATTCTAAGGCTACCACAACACATCCAAAATGCCAATACTTTGTTCTTGTCTGCATGACACTGTTCCAAAGACAGGTTACAGCAGTACTCTGGAGCAAAGCTGGTAATACATGTAATTACTCTAAGGTGATAAAATCTCTATTCTTTCACTATACATTGAAAAATTCCTATTAAAAAGCTCAGAGTTTTCCAAAATCAAAATATATTAATAGGAATGTAATTAAGAACTTATTGCTTTTTCATTTAAAAAAGCTAACCAGATGGCAAAGAAAAAATTTCAGAAAGAGACTCTCAATGAACTATTTAGATTTAATTAATATACAGTAACTAGCTCATTAAAGCTAAGTTAAATGCTTATTTGAGACAAATAGTAACCTCTTTTGTATTATATTTTCCTTTTAACGTAGCTGGAAGAGCAACAAATTACAGTTCTGAAAGCTAGCAAACAAAATGTTTTAGATGCTTAGCCTCTCAGATCACCTCTGTGGTGAAGAAAATGAGAGTAAATTGGGTGGTATTACCCCAAAGCAGCATAACAAGCAAATTATTTAAACCAGAAGAAATCCCATCTGAAGTCGCCAGTCTCTGCAGCAGGACCCCTTGTGACCCGCAGAGCATCCCACCAGGTTATTCACAAGGAAACGAGCACAGCCTCTAATGTAGCTTCCAGTCCCATCCACCCTGACAGAAAGGTAGCTGGGAGGAAGAATCAGATGAGAGACAAAGAGAAAATGGTACATGAGACAGAACACAAAGAGGTCAAATGCTTCAGTCTATTCAGTATTCTAGAGGGAATATTTCTTTTAAAAGCTCCCTGGAAGGATTCTCATAGGTAGGTTTGTACTCTGTTTCCTTCCTGAGGTTTTTATCATGGCAAGGAAAGACATAACCTGAGTATAGAAGGCTCAGATCAGATCACTGGTTTTCCTGGAGAGAAGGGTTTGTTGTTTTTTTTTTAATTTACAAGTCTCTAAACATTTTCTACAGAGGCTAACTTCATGAGGACTATTCCTTGTATTTAGGAACCTGATTTTCTCAATCACATCTCAAGAAACCATTGAAAGTAGCTCACGTATCCCTTAACCAAAAGACAGTGCCCTACAATAAACTACTATGTAATGAAGATAGTATACACATGAGATTATCTAGTAAAAGTCTACTCTTTCTTCATCAGCTCCACTCAGCATACCATCTGCCAAGAGCAGCTGTCTAAGTTTACAAATACAAGGCTAGTTTTTATCTTCAAAAAAAAATCTGTGCTGCATTACTTTGACCAGAAAGTCTTTCTGATGTTCCTACAGCAGAGATTCATTCAGGAGCTTATTTACTTTTCATTGTCACCTTCCCATAAGTATTATCAAATATTGCACTATTTAGACCTTTATATTTTTTACAGATGTATTTTGTACAGTTCCTCTATGACTCTCTGAGCTAAGAGCTGATAAAAATAGTGCTTGTGCCTAAACTCAGGTCAATATTTAGAACTTCTGCCTGCAAATGTGACAAAAAGTGTAATCTTTTTACATTTCTGTATCAGAAATGTAGATGCATTAACACAGGAAAATAAACTTATAATTAGTATACCTTTCATTTCTGGAATTATTATGGTTTATACTAGAAAAATCAATGTCCCTCTGACATATTTTGCATCTCTTACAGGAAACTTTCCAGATGTAAGAATTCCAGTCAGTTGTGCCAAGCTTAGACAAGGCATGCATGTGCTGCTTTGCTCTTTGTTATGTATATTGACTTCCTTTAGCAAAGAAGCACCAAAACCTGTTTTAATTATGATAAAGACATAGGAAGAGGTTATTATTTTTCCCTTAATTTGTGGAGTTTTTATAAATAAACAGCTTTCTATATTTCAGATTTTGAGCTCATACCTAAAGCAGACATAACAAAATTCCATCACTGCTTTCTGACTTCATAAAAGTATAGGAAATGGCATGAACAGATGAATTATGATGTGATTACTAAAGAAATTTTGACATCAGTGTTTCAGACAGTATGCTCGGTTGATTTCTTGAATCAGGCTGCTGGTACAGTGTATGACAACACAAAATAAGATAGATTTTGGCCGGTAGTGCTTAAATGCCATGTGTGGAGAAGGGAGAAGGAGTGGCCAAACTCAGCAAGAGAGAGAGATGGAGAAAGAACTAGCAGTGATAGTGGACAATAGGATGCCTATGAGCCAACAATGTGCCCTTGAGGCCAAGAAGGCCAATGGCATCCTCGGGTGCATTAGGAAGAATGTGACCAGAAGGTCAAGGGAGGTTCTCCTCCCCCCTTTACTCTGTGCTGGTGAGCCCTCATCTGGAGTACTGTGTCGAGTTCTGGGCTCCCCAGTTCAAGAAGGACAAGGAACTACTGGAGAGGGTCCAGCGCAGGGCCACTAAAATGGGCCTGGAGCACCTACCATATGAGGAGAAGCTGAGAGAGCTGGGGCTGCCGAGAGAGCTGGGTCTGCTTAGCTTGGAGGAGGCTGAGGGGAGATCTTACCAATGCTTATAAATATCTAAAGGGTGGGTGTCAGGAAGATGGGGCCAGCCTCTTCACAGTGGTGTCCAGTGACAGGACTAGAGGCAATGGCCATGAACTGGAAAATGGGAGGTTCAACCTCAACATGAGAAAATACTTCTTCACTGTGAAGGTAACAGATCACTGGAACAGACTGCCCATAGAGGTAGTGAAATCTCTGTCTCTGGAGATTTTCAAAAGCCATTCCTGTGTGATTTAGTCTAGGCGATCCTGCTCTGGCAGGGGGGTTGGACTAGATGATCTTTAACAGTCCCTTCCAACCCCTAACATTCTGTGATTCTGTGATACCCTGACATTTTGATATCAACAGCCCCCAGTTCCCACCAAGTCACTCAGGCTTTCACACTATCAGCCAGTAGCTCACACCATACCTCTGCTCATAACTTGGAAGATGCCCTCACACTCCCATGGAGGACATGGTTTTACCTAGACTCCAGACTGGCTTTGGTTGAAAACCCTGGAGACACCCCTCTGTGTGCCAGACCCACATGCACTGACTACAGTATCCTCATTTCATCCAGCAGCTGGATTAGCAGTCACAGAGATGACATATTGTGGCCTTGCTGTGTCTCTAGGATGGATGTTCTTGCAGAACCTACAGTCAAATCAAGCAGTCATCACTTCTTTCTCCATAAAACTGTGTTCTGTTTATTGTAGACCATTGTTGGACCTTAAAGAAGACCTAAAACACCAGGCAAAGTGATACATAAACAGATGTGTAGTTGTTTCACAATATAAAGCTCTAAGAATAGACTTCACTAGTATGCCAGTAACTCTGTATTTTTGTAATTTACCAGGAACACACTGTTTCTTTTCTTTCACAACTCCACTGACTTCGCTGACAACCACTTAAGAAGTACAAACATAACACACATGTATACATACTCCATTTTCTTTTGACCTGTCAGTAAAACAAGGAGCACCCTATGGGCATGTGGTGGCTAATGCTCTCTGAAAATAGCACCTTTTTTAAGAAAAATGTCTTACGAAAATTCTTAATTAGATCTGCAGATAACACAATATCATGAGCATATGCCAAGTATGGTATGGGGGAAAAATGCTTTCTCATTGACAAAAATAAAGTGTGAAGACACTATATTGGGGATATATTTAATTACAAAGTACTTGTATAGCATTCACACTGTTGGTAAACCTACTAACTTTCCTTCCTTCATTCAGGACTTCAGTGTTTTTATAAGGTGTGTAAAATATTATAATCCTTTTAAATTTTTTCATCCAAATTAAATCTACTGTCTTGAACTTTTTTAAAATGTAGCATAAAATGATGCAGATTTTCTACCAAAAGGCAATTTAAACAAACTCCTCAAAACTACTTCCTAAGCATTGTAATGATACTCATCTAAAGGAATTACAGCTCAATTAAATATAATTTCATTTGAGAAGTGTTCACGCTTGGGAAAAAAAAAAACAACAAAAAAAACACAAAAAAAAAAAACAAAAAAAAAAAAAACATAAAAAAAAAAAAAAAAACAAAAAAAAAAAAAAAAAAAACAACAAACACAAAACCTTGACAATTCCTTTTATTTCAAAAGAAACATCTGAGTATTTTGAAAACAAAACTAAACGCTAGAGGTTACCCACTTGTACACTGACAATGGAATAATTCAACTTTTACCCTTCCTCTACTATACTTCAGTATTAATACAATGCAAATCAGACCTGTACATTTTTTTCTTACAAGAGTCTGAAAAAGTAGGATTTTCAAGATATATTCCCTGCTTTCCATTAAGGTGACAGTATGGAGTTTAAAGATAAATTAATGGAAATCAGATGCTATTATGCAGCCAATAAACGCATGTGGTATGCCTGAAACAAAATAATTATCATTACAGGAGACTTCTACAATCTGAACTCAAAGGCGACCAGTTTGTCAATGAAATCAACTTGTAATTACGTGAACATCATCTATGACTTCTGAAGGTAACCCACCTAAATGCAAGTTAACCTATCTCAGGTATGAGTATCTTCACAGTGAAATTTTATTATTCATTCACCACTGCTTCTGTAGAGCATCTTTGATAGAAATGTTCAACATAATCATATTTATTTAATGTCTTACCTTTCCTTCACCTCATATCTGATCCAGTGATAGGGACAAAAGCAATCTCTCAGCTCATTTAGACTTTCTTAACTAGTATCCCTCATTCACAATGAGTCTTGCCTCAGACAAGATTTTCTAAATTATCTTCTCTCCAATGAACAAGGAGAACATTTTAGACTCCAGGATGAGGTATGTTTCAATTATTACAGTAAAGGTCATTGCTGCACACACTGTGGCAATGCAGGAAATACCATGTTGGAGTAGCCTTGTATCTTGTCTCTGTCTGTGACATGTACTTGTAGCTCAGAGGAAGAGCAAAATAATTTTTCTTTAGGAAAAAGTGGAAGAACAGTACATTAAGAAATAAATTTTTCTCTTGTTCTCTGTCAAGCCTTTACAAAAACACTGAATCAGATAAGTAGGTTTTCTACTAGACATCTGCAAATTAATGAAAAAGAGTTCCTAATTTAAATCTACTGTCTATCACTTTGACATTCACACAAGCATGGCAAGTGACAAAGCACTTAGGTGGGTACATATCTTCTTTTTTTTCCACATGTTCACTCAGCTGTAGATATTACACATTTTCTACTAAATATCTGCCTGCAGGACTGATTCATATCTAGTATAAATCAATGGGGCTTGAATTAGGTCAATGTAGCTGTGCTAATTTACACTGGTCTCAGATGTGGTGCATTGATTATTTTACTTGATGGTGGAATATCCCATTCTGGATAGATTCATGAGTCATTGACTATTAATTTTTTGTCTGCTTTCTTAAAGAGAGGCAACAAATTTGTTTTCTCCATTTTATAGTAGGGAATTATTATTTTCCTGATTGAATTTTTCAATATGTATTATTCAACTCCCAACTCCAGTACATCCAAATTTGTGGGCAAATATATATTTAAGGTGACAAAGATTATTTTATAAGCTCTTTAACTGTCCTTTGGTCTTCCTTCTCTAAATGTTGTCCTTAACAATTTTTCTGATTTCTGTATAAGTTTTGCTTATGATCTCTTATATATTGATAACAGAGGACAAGTAGCAACTCTGAATTTGTCCGACTTGAGAGTTCTCGCATATTTACTTTTTTCATCTGATGGGGCTGTTATAACTTCTTCTAATGTTTCTGTAACTTTTTTTTTCCAGAAATCTTCATTTTTTCCTGACTTGGTCCTCAATGTCTTTATTTTATTTTTTTTGTTTGTTTGTTCCTCTTGTTTTGAGGCCAAAGCCTACACGAATAAACATATCCTATTCCTATCTATCTCCTTTCTTGATTTTGTTTTTCTTTTCATCGAGTTTCCTTTCGTTGTCAAAATATTTTAAAATATTTATTCTATAATTTTTATAATAAAATATTCAACTTGTTACTGTAACCTCTTTCAAATAAGAAGGTAAGGTGAGGTGGAGGGCGATTAGACTTTCCTATTCTTATGCTAGTAACTTCCAAGTCAATGCCACCACACAGTATAAATGTTTTAAGAACAATTCTTAAAGATGCTGATCCTAGAAATGTATTTTTTGCTTTGCATAATGTTTGTATTTTAGATTATGACTACCCCTTGCATTTTTTCAAGGAACAAAATTAACATGCGATTCATATTTTTTTTTGTTATTTTCATATCAAGCTCCTATTTATATTTCTCATTTACATAGGGACACCTGCAGATCTGCTAAAGAAATGATATTTTCCCACTTTTTTTTAGATAACTATTGCTTCTCAAAGTAAAAAAAAAATAAAAATAAAAATAAATCACACTATACACTTCTTTGGGGGCAGCCAGCTCCCTTGCCTTCTGATGAATCAGTACCCTAGTAGCCTTTTAACAAGCTACAGCAGCAGATGGACAGTCCCAAGTCCTATCACCTGGAAGACTCATGATTCTGGCTACCCCCAGTGCCATCACTTTGAGAAGTACCAGCCTGACCAAAAAGGCAGGGACTGGCTTGCAAGACATAATGACCAGGGCAATTAGGCAGCCTATCTCAAAAGCCATTTGGGTATAAGGACATTACAAGGAGCAGAAGATTCCAGAGATATGGACACGGTAACCCACAAAGATTGGATGCAGTTTTCCCATGTCACTGGCAGGCAGAGAGACAGGCTGGCTACAGAAAGAGCCACCAAATGGAGAACAAAACAACAGAAGCCCTAGGAAGGAGCATCACTGGCAGCAGTCCCCCAGGTGTTGAAGGAAATAACAGGCCCTTGCAAAATATTTCAATTCATCAAAACACCATTTTTTGACATATAACTGTTATGCAAGAAAATTATCTTTTAGCTCAAAACTTTGTGTTACAGGCAGTAGAAAATTATATTTATACTTTGTTCCCAATGCAGTGCAGAGGAACCTTCTAGACAGATATAACTGTATGTATCTGCATCTGTTTAAAAATGGATAAAAGCAAAAAGAGATACAAATATTCTTCATGGTTTGATTGAGGAATCATGAAAGATCAGGTAGTTCAAAAAGGAACCCAGGAGTTTCCCACACCAGCAGAAAAATCAGTTAAAACACCTGAAACCCACTTCAGTGTGCATCTCCCTGCAATGAGCATGTACCTCACAGCTGATAATTTATATGCTCACAAAAAAAACCTTGAAACTGCAGAGACTATATAGCAGAGACAGTGTATTATAATCAATTCATGCCTTATGAAGCACAGAGAAAAACGCAAAAGTCAATATGGAATTTCACAGTAAAACAGAGCTGGGACTAAGTGGGATGGATACATATGAGGAGTTAAATTTATACTATCAGTTCTTGCCTAGAGAAGGAAGAATAAAAGCTGAGCTGCATTTTGGATTTGATATAACAAGGGAAGTTGTAAATAAAGCACAAGGTCCTAGTCAGTTAGTAAAGCAGGAGTGCTCAAGAAGTTTCCCTTGTGCACTTGAGTTGTGTCTCAGAGTTTCAGTGCTGAAACAAGGCATCCTTTTTCAAAGCAGTTTCTGTCTGAAATAGAAGTAGAATCTGAGTAGAATAAAACGAGCTAGGTTAAAGTCTCAGTAGGTCTACATCACATTGTAGTCCACATATTTGCTTCACCCTTGAGGCTTCAAATTATCCATGAGGTCAAATGACTAGTGGCTAAAATTTTTAGAAATAACCAAGGCTCACCTCTGTATTTGCACTTGAAATAATTCAAGAGGGCCTTCTGTGGGACTTGGTACAATTCAAGTATCTTTGGAGTTACTCAAATATGAAAACTCAAAGAAAGCTGGAGATGAACAATTACATTATTAATTATGGAAAACCCATAACTTAAGATTGCAAAGGCAAGAATTACCATCTGTGTACCACTTTTGCTAACTTCAGCATAGTTTCAGCTCATTTAGTGTCTTTGTCAGTGGAAAGCCTCCCAGGCTTTAGTTAGCCCTCTGTACAACTAAGGACAGCTGTGGCTGAGGCTGTGCAATCCATGTAGATAAGAACAGTAAAATAGGAATGCACTTTTATTTCCAGGGCAGTGGATTCTAATGCCTTGGGACTCCTGCACACCCAAGCACTTCAGCCTCCCAATTAATCTCTGCATATGAAACATAATTTCCAAAAAGTTTTCACATAAGGTCTTACTTAAAAAATAGATGTCCTTTTAGTGAACTGACCTCGAAGTCTAATCCTCATTTTGAACAGTGTATTGTTAGTGTGTGCAGCCTTCATGACAATGAGAACAGATTTGATCAACAAATTGATGTTTGGCTTGCTGCTTGGGTGACTGGGAATCACATTTGCCCTGACAATGTTTTCAAAGATATGTTTTCAAAATGAATTATTCTATTAACACTTCCTCTCCAGTCTTACTGATGATGTACATTATATAAATACATTCATCATATCTATGTTATACCTTATTGTACACAAATGAATTATATAAATACCTCACAGAATGAGATTTCTCTTACTTTTTCTAAGGAAACACCCCTAGGTGGGTCCACTGGGTGTATTAATGAGCTCAGAAGCGGTGAAGCTCAACAGAGTCAATGACCAGATTGGAAGGGTGGCCCAAGGGATTTGCTTGCCCAGGTCTCATCTCAGTGCAACAGCTCCTTGCAGGAATGTTGTTCTAATGTCATGTTAGAGTAGAGCAAGTAGCTCCTTAATTTATACAGGGCTGCAAAAGACACAACAGAGCAACAATAAAAACAAGAAAACAACAGACCTGACCTTCCCTGCAAGTACTCCTCGTTGCCTAGGCTGTCCCCATCATAGACAAAATCTGGAGTAAGGGTGGTTATCCTCTTCAGGCTGATTATGCCACATTCAAAAACATTTAGGGGGATGACATAAAGCAACTCTGCACTGGAGAGGTTCTTCTGGACATCTGCTTTGTACAAGCACTTGTTTTCAACTCCTTTTTCTTCACATCCACTGTAACCATGGTCCTCAACCACTGTAAACTGACACACATACAGAAAAATAAGTGAGACTACTCCAGTTCATACTTGCTGAAATACTCTCTGTGTGGGTTGGGCTTGTCTTTTTTTCTGAATTTGGAGTGCAGGCACAGTAGAGGTCTGTTCCATCACCACGGCATCTGGATGCCACACATACAATAATATGTCTTAACATAAATTAAAAGATTTTATTCAAACTCACTCTGTTTACAGAACATAGTTAATATACCGAGATAATAGATCAGAAAGAATAAGTATGATCATCTCATCTGTCTCCCTGCATCTTACAGGCCATAAAATCTAATTCCTGCATCAGCTACTACTTTTGTAATAGACTTGCTATTGAGAACTGAGACATAAATGTCGGGTTGTAGTCTTAATTTTGCAGCTGTAGCTTGTTATGTATAGATAGAGCAAACTAACCCTGATAGACTGCTTTGAGTAACCTTGGTTTGGATACATAAGAGGGACTAACTATCAGTTAAGGGGGACCAGAGAGAAGCCTCCAGAGATAAGCTAGATCATGCCAATTCTGCAGTTGCCAGCTCAGCATAGCCTTGCATTCTGAGACAAAGGTAAAAATACACTGTGAGGAAGACTGGGGGCCTTCCTCCAGAAGACCCTGGCCCACGACCACTAGACAGCAGTGAGCAGACATGAATGGGAGGAGACCTATGATACTGAGTTCCCAGAAATAATTATAATAACCACACCTATTCATGGAATTAATTGTAATAACCCCTCCTTTGCCAATGAATATGTGTGTTTCTCATTATAAATAATTGCTTGCTTTGAAGTACGGTGCACAAGTTAGGAGGAGTGATCCCCTTTGTGCCCGGCACCGTAATAAACATGCCTACTTTATAACCTATCTCGGGTTGTAGAGTTTGATTCTGCACGTCAGAACATGGATTATAACATTCTTATTTAACTTAAGACATAAAAAGGTCGCCTTCAGATATTATCAAACTGGCCCAATTACTTGTGGAGTTTCTTGTAATCTGTGGTCAGAAATAGTCACCAAGATGACAGACATTTTGGTATTTTATATTTTCTACTGGCTAATAGCTTCATCAGGTCCTAGAACAGTGAACTGAAATTGAAGGTCACTAGAACATACAGAGATTCATGCTAGCATTAAGGAGTTGGTTTGGACCTAAAGATTTAGCAGCTCTTGCATGTAAGAGCATAACAAATGTGAGAAGAGTTTCTACAGAGCACATACAAACCACAGAGGCTTAAACTGTGATCTGTTCTTACAGAAATCTATGTGGGTGTAGTGATAGAGACCTCATAAATAAATCGCATAAACAAAAAGAAACAACCTCGAGGTAGCTCACAATATGCCCATGGGAGGTGATCAGACAAATCTGTGACTGAACCTCAAAGGGCTTGTTCCCAGAGTCTTCAAGAAGGCAATTACCATGTTTTCAGTGGCTGACCTGTGTAAAGCCACAACACTTAATTAAAAAAAAATAAAATATTCTTTGCATGCAGAACTCACATGACCTTTTAGTCCCTAAATTGACTGTAATTACTGTATTTACATTCCTGACAGGGTAACCCAGATGTCACTACAGCTATATTTTGAAGACTGTGGATTTGCACATATAAAACTGAAGGACAATGAATTCACTGAAGAAAAATGGAGACCAGTGAGAGTTGTATTAGCTGTTTGTGATCAGTGAATAAGAAAGAATCCATCTAAAACACAATAGCAGAAAAGACCCAGACAAAAACACAACATAAGGGAAAACAAAATAAGAATGAAACAACTATTGCAGGCATATTAAAGATTCAGAATCTTTAATCACAAATCACAGAATCACAAAATCACAGAATCACAGAAAGCTAGGGGTTGGGAGGGACCTTGAAAGATCATCTAGTCCAACCCCCCTGCCAGAGCAAGATCACCTAGATCAGGTCACACAGGAACACATCCAGGCAGGTTTTGAATGTCTCCAGAGAAGGAAACTCCACAACCTCCCTGAGCAGCCTGTTCCCATGATTCATCACCCTCACCGTGAAAAAATTTCTCCTTATGTTTACATGGAACTTCCTATGTTACAGCTTGCACACGTTGTCCCTTGTCATACCATTGGAAATCGCTGAGAAGAGCCTGGCTCCATCCTCCTGACACTCACCCTTTACATATTTATAACATTAATGAGGTCACCCCTCAGTTTCCTCTTCTCCAGTCTAAGGAGCCCCTGCTCCCTCAGCCTTTCCTCATAAGGGAGATGTTCCGCTCCCTTAATCTTTGTGGCTCTGTGCTGAACTTTTTCAAGCAGTTCCCTGTCCTTCTTGAACTGGCCCAGAACTCGACACAATATTCCAGATGCAGCCTCACCAGGGCAAAGTAGAGGGGGAGGAGAACCTCTCACAACCTAGTAACCACACCCCTTTTAATACACTCCAGGATGCCACTGGCCTTCCTGTCCACAAGAGCACACTGCTGGCTCGTGGTCATCCTCCTGTCCACCAGGACCCCCAGCTCCCGCTCCCCTAAGTTGCTTTCTAACAGGTCAGTCTCCAGCCTGTACATGGGGACCAGTACATGGGGTTGTTCTTACCCAGATGCAAGACTTGTCATTATACTAAATTTGTTCCTGCCCAACTCTCCAGCCTGTCTAGGTCTCGCTAAATGACAGAACAGCCTTCTGGTGTGTCAGTCACTCCTCCCAGTTTTGTGTCATCAGCAAACTTGCTGACATTGCTCTCTGGTTCTGCATCCAGGTCGTTGACAAGTATATTGAATACTACTGGTCCCAGTACCAACCCTTGAGGGACTACACTAGATACATGCCTCCAACTAGACTCTGTCCCATTGAACACAACTCTCTGATTTCTATCCTTTAACCAGTTCACAATCCACCTCACTACCCAATCATCCAGACCACACTTCCTGAGTTTATCTGCAAGGATTCTGTGGGAGACAGTATCTAATGCTTTACTGAAATTCAGGTAAACCACATCCACTGCTCATACCATCACCCGTCCACCTGGTTGTGTCCTCATAAACGGCTATCAGGTTGGTCAAACATGACTTCCTCTTGGTAAAACCGTGTTGACTGCTCCTAATGACCCTCTTATCCTTGGTATGCTTAGAGACAGCACTGCAGATAAGCTTTTCCATCACCTTTCCAGGGATGGAGGGGAGGCTGGCCGGTCTATAGTTACCAGGGTCCTTCTTCTTACCATTTGAAGACCGGAGCAACATTGGCTTTCCCCCAATCCTCAGGCACCTGTCCTGTTCCTCATGACTTACCAAAGATGATAGAGTGGCCTAGAAATGACCTCTGTCAGCTCCCTCAGTACCCATGGGTGTATCCCATCAGGACCCATGGATTTATGGATGTCCAGGTTGCTTAACTGGTCCCTAACCCAGCTGTCATCAACCAAGGCAAACTCCTCCTTTACTTTGACTTCTTCTGGGGCCTCAGAGCCTGGGGATCCTGAGGACAGCCTCCAGCAACACAGGCAAAGAAGGCATTCAGTAACTCCACCTTCTTTGTATCCTCTGTCACCAGGGCACTCACCTGTGGGCCCACACTGCCTCTAGTGTTCATTTTAACTCAAATGTATTTGAAGAAGCCTTTTCTGTTGTCCTTGATGTCTCTTGCAAGGTTTAACTTCAAGGAGATCTTAAATTTCCTGGCTGCCTCCCTATATCCTCTGACAACATTCTTATGTTCCTCCAAAGTGACCAGCCCTTCCTTTCATGATCTATAGCCTCTGTTCTTCCACTTGACTTTGCCCAGCAGTTCCCTGTTTAACCGTGACGGTCTCCTGTCTCCCTTTCTTGATTTCCTACTGCTGGGATGTTCTGATCTTGAGCTTGGAAGAAGTGGTTCTTGAATGTTAACCAACTATCTTGAGCCCCTTTACCTTCTAGTATCCTGTCCCATGGGATTTCCCCTAGCGAGTGCTTGAAAAAAGCCAAAGTTGGTCCTTCTGAACTCCAGGTTTGTGATTCTGCTTGGTATTCTGTTCCTGCCACATAAGATCTTGAACTCCAATGCTGTCAAGATAAACACACTACCTATGTTATCTCAGAAGTTCTGGAAAAAATTTTGTCTTCGGATGCTATAATGCTTCCCCAGGCACTTACAGTCAGTAGAGACCTGTGAAATGGCACACATCCTTTCCATTCTGCACGGCACAAGCTTTAGCCTGACCTCAGGAAGTAACCTTGATGCTGGACACCAGAAAATACTTTTTCATTCCAGATAATCAAAAGCATTTAGGAAGTGATGGATAATTTTGAGCAGGCAAGATGAGATTTAATCTGTAATTTTACCCTAACAGCTATGATAAAGGGATGCAGTTACACAGAAAAATATTTTAGTGGCAAAGTCATCAAGAATTAATATTTTATATCAGCCTAATGTCAAAACACTGATGAGGCTAATATGTCATGCACTTGCTTGACTTTTAACTGTGTGCTTTTAAGGACAATTGTAAACTGTCTATCTTCAGACTATGGTACACCTAACTCATTTATTACTATTTCTCATATTTCGGATCTTTTACAATCTTTCCACTATCTCGCTTTTTCACTTAAATATGATTACTTTTTTAAAGAAGCTCACTATTTTTCCTCAGTTTTTTCTCTTCTCCTGACCATGAGAGAAGTGGGCCACTTTTCCATTCAATGGGGAGAAATTCACCCTCACAACTCAAGTAAAAATAGCTGAAATGTTTCATAAGCAGTAATCACTACTTTCATGCCTGCAGCAATCTGCAGAGTTCGGACACATAATTAAAGTAATATGGACTCAAATTTTTATGTACTGTACAAATGCATGGTAAAAAATAATCTCTTCAAACAGATTTATGGATTAAATTTGCAGACTATCTGTGACCTACATCCATTGTTAGGTAAAGCATCATAATTTTCAAAAGACAAAAGGATTTTCTCTACCTTTTGTCCTGAAGTTTTCACACTTAGTATAAAACTATTAAAGAGGAGGGAATGAGAGGGGAAGAAAAAGTTGAGTAAGTGAGCTTCAAGCCCCTGACGCCCAGATGACTCACAAAGCTGAAGAATCATCTGCTCTGTAGTACCCAGTGAATATTTAATACTGTTATATGAAGTGCAAGAACTTCATCTTATAACTTGACTTTCAAGCAAATGAAAGTGAACTGTGAAGTGAAACCCCCTCAAAAGAATGGCAGACCAAAACCAACACTTCACAACATTGAAAAAAGGCCCTAACCATGGTGCTAAGGGAAAAGAGGAAAATGATCACTGCTCAAGTTTTTCACAAAATTGTTGTTAGCATCTGACTTCTTTAGCAGGCTCTGAAGAAGAAATTTGAGTAGATAGGGAATGAGATTTAGGACACATGATGGTCATCAGTATTTCACTGTCAGATAGAAAAATCACCTTCCTGCTCAGAGATCCAATATGGATAAATTCCCAGGAAACGTGCTGGTGGTATTCCAATGCATTTAATCTTCTACGTGCTCACTGGAGGTCTCTTTGCCATGGATCCCAGCTTCTGCAGCTCAATGTCTAAAGGTTTTGTTCTCTGACATTCAGCATTGATACTTTTAAGCCCTAATGCAGATCTCGACCTTAGAGTTTAAGTCAAAGTTCCAAAGCAAACTTAGCATTATAAGGTTAATCCCCCAGCAAATCAGCTTTGCAGAAAAGGACCTGATGGTCTTGGTGGATGACAAGCTGACCATGTGTTAGCAATATGTCCCTTTGCAGCAAAGGAGGTCAGCAACATTCTGGACTGCATTGGGATAAGCATTGCCAGCAGGTTGAGGGATGTGATCTTTCCTCTGTACCCATCCCCTGTGAAATATATCCAGAGTGCTGGGTCCAGTTTCATACTTCCCCCCCTAAGAAAGGCCCTGTATAGGTCCTCCATAGCTGTAGTTACCTGTTTTAAAGCAAGCTCCACTTTGCCAATGGGTGATTTTGCCTACATTTTTTCAATTCTACTTATCAAATGTTAAAGAAGTATTACAACTGGATTATGTTGCTCTGCAAACAGAAGGATATTTTTCGCCCAGGTTAGACAATAATACTATTAAAAAAAATGCTTTGCTCAAAATAGAAAATGTATACATGTCCAGAGAAATTTAAAAATCCCTCCTAATGCAGCAAAAAATGCATTAACTTTATGATTTGCTAAGAAGTTTGAAAATTTCTTTTGTATCACAGAAAAGGACACAGCTTCCCGTGAAAATGTTCCCACTTCTGACATATCCTATATGAGGTCTATCAGATAAAGCGAGTTCTTGTGCACAGTTCAAATTCCTTTTAAATAAGTTCAGAAGCATTGAGACATCAATGGCAAATCAAATCTGAATAATCCCAAAGGAAAATTTACTACAGTTACTATTTCTCATTTTACTGTGTTCTGAGTCCAGTGTTGATGCTTTCCTATGGTTAGATGCTACCAATATTTATTAAGAATTAGATTACAAGGCATAATGTAACAGGCTAAGCAACTGTATTGCTACTGACATAAGTAAAGTTACGCAGACACAAAGATTTGTATGTGTAAAAAAGATTTTACATTTTCTCTTCTGCCTCTTTTTCACTGCCCTTGCCTAAGCTGACTGTGCCAAGTCTGTGCAAGAGAGAGTAATAACTACAAAATCTCATTATGATTTCATAGGTCAAGGTATCTGTCTACTGAAACATCCAGTTTGTCATTCCCTGAGTCAGCTGTTAAAGGACAAACAGAGGCATTGTTTTCTTATAAACAATTTTTAGGAAGATCCAAGAGACAATGGTTTGTCTTCTGAGAATTTGAAAGAGATTTCTAAAATAGTGGTCCCAAATGTTTTCAGTAGAGCACCCACTAATACCTGATAGAAGCAAATCTAATATACGGGATGCTTTACACATGCTTCTAAGCAGGTAGTATGGTTATCTTTAAAAGCTGAGGTCCATGAGTAAAGTGACAGATGTCACAGATGAAGCAGACTGAAAGTTTGTTTTACTTTCCTCCCTCCCTAGTCATTTCACAAATACTAAGGGCATCATCAGAATGTCATAGCCAGAGGTAGCAGCAGCGTTGTTTTTATTGGTTAGGTATAAAGTGATCATAAGAAGTCAGAGTTAGGCTTTTAACCCACACTTACCTTCCAGCCTTAAAGTCTCTCCATGTGTCTCACATTGAGTATAACCAAATGACCCTTGCTACAATCTAGGTTAATGTTCTGTGGACTTTTTCAACAGCAAAGCACCCAAATATAGTTCTATTGGACATGATAAGTTGGGTAGTATTACTCTCTTTATTTGCTTATTCAGCATTTCAATCTTCGGTGTATTGCTGTTAGCACTTGCAGAGCTCTAATATTCTTATGACACCACCTGTAAAGTACTGAATGCACCAGTCACATGTAGTTTCCTCACCAAAGAACCTTTGAGCAATGCCAATGATAACAATTTGGGATATCTGCTATAAAGATGGTTTCCACTGAGTAGGTCCCACTGTGCTCTCACTGGAGCCCTCATAATATCAATAATAATAATATGAAGTAATAACAAAATAATAATAATAGAAATATTAAATACACCACTGGTTTAAGTGCAAATGAACAAAACATATCAAATTAAGACAACTTGAGTATTTTATCCAGAAGCCCCAGCTGTGTCAAAAGAAATTATTGTAAAGCTTGAGGACATCGAGGTGTTTTGGGTTCCCCGGTACAAGAAGACGTGGACATGCTGGAGTCCAGTGAAAGGCCACTAAAATGATTAAACAACTGTGGCATTCCTTCTATGAAGAAAGACTGAGAGAACTGTGACTGTTCAGCCTGGAGAAGAGAAGGCTCAGGGGGGATCTCCTCAATCTTTACAAATATCTGAAGGGATAGTGTAAAGAAGATGGAGCCAGGCTATTTCCAGTGGTGCCCAGTGAAAGGGCCAGAGGCAATGGCCACAAAATGAAACAGAGAAGGCTCAATCTGAACATCGGGAAATCCTTTTTTCACTGCAAAGATGGCTGAGCACTGGCATGGTTTGCGCAGAGAGGTGATAATCTCCATCCTTGGAGATGTTCTAAAGCCATCTGGACACATTCCTGGGCAACTGGCTGTAGGTGACTCTGCTTGAGCAGGAGGGTTGGACTAGGTGACCTCCAGAGGTCCCTTCCAAATGCAACCATTCTGTGATTCTATGATGCATCATAGAATGATCATACAAAATGATGTAGATCTTGATCTGCACATCTCTGGGACCTATTTGATGTTGTGCATGGTCATTTGAGGAATGACAGGACTGACACCTTTGAATCTCCTGCTTCCCTCCACAGTTAATTGGCTATTCACAGACTGCAAAGGCAGAAATGATCATTGCAGTTCTCTCAGAACAGTCACACAGAGAAATGCAGAGGAATGCCCAACATACTAGCCTGATACCAGCAGTAAGTTAATTAAAACAAAACTCCTCTGAGGGCCTGTTCTAGGGGAAGAAGATCTGAGGAGTATCTCAAAAGATGCTGGCATAAATGAGAAATTCTATTCTTCAGTTTTTTAGTATCACTCCTTCTTTGTGACATATTAATTTTCTCTTCTGCTTTTGTTATTAGTATCAACTATACCCGCCACTGAGTCAAGGGTAACAGGAAGCCCAAACAATAAGCTTCTGCATGAGAATAACCGGGGTTTGAAGGACTAGAGGAGAGAGAGATTGGAATGCAAATATTTCTTCTGGCTATTTTTTATCAATCCCAAGAGTTCCCGAGGAAAAAAATCTAATCTGCTTGTCTTTCCGTTAGAGTACCATTGATCCCTGCTGCAGCTCAGCGTAGCACATTAGGTGGAACACATCTGGTGAGCCAGAAATACTTGTTTCTCAGTCACCCCAACTCCTCTTATAATCACTGGAGTGAAACAAACACTTTTGGATTCAATTTCATTGTGAAAAGGTTGTCTAAAATAAATCAGATGAATCTTAACCTAAAAGCACCTATTTCTTTCCACAATGCTTGAAGAGAGCTGATGACAGCTGATGTAGGGAGGCACCCACAGGTGTCAGACTGTGATGCTGATTTTTGTACAGAGAGACAGTCATGATCTGACCTGATGAAGGGTTGCAGATGAAGTAGATTTTCACTGCCATTTGGAATACTACTTTTATGGACAGGCCTCTATGTTGACATCACTGAGAAAGAGGCCCCTCAGAAGCAGCATATCTTTAGCCTTTAGCTCCCAAGTGACCATCCAGAGGGGGCAGAATAGGGAAAGCAATGCTTACAGCTGTCCCTGCCTTGCTTAGTTTGCTACAGGACTTCTTCCATCTGTTAGAGAGGAACACCATTGGTTTTACCATTGCTGCCATTTTAGTTATGAGGATCTGCTGCAAGGTCAGACTCAGAAAATCCCTTGTTAAACTATTAACTGTGTCTCTTGCAGGTCATCTGTCTCCAACAGCTGCCTCATACTTTCAGTAGATTTTTGTACCAGGAACTGGTGTGATAGTAGTGGGTAATAGTACTGCTGTGCCGTAGGACCACAGGAGAAAAGTATTGATGAAAGTTACTTGGATAAAGGTTCAGGACCTGGACATTCATCATGCCACGCCAATTTACAAAGTTGCTTTAAAACTGGTAATACACAGCCCCTGTTGTTGTATGGCAAACTAATTCTGACCCCAAACTGTTAATTTTGTTATTGACAATGATCTCCACAGGGACAGGGGTCCTGTGAAATACATGGGTTTGAGGATGTTTTCTTTCTCCCCTTACTTGGTTTGTTAGCCTTGCTGGGCACTAATATTCTTGGAAAAGACAGAGATTTGTCTCAGTTATTTCAGTGCCCTCTAGTATAGTAAAACAAATACAAATACCTTCATCACATCCCAGAGGCACTCACCCTTGCCAAGCACAGAGACAAGCAATCTGAATTTAAACTCAAAGGCAGTCTGCTGGCTCTGGAAGACTCAAAGGCAGCCTGGTCACCAAAATCAAACTACTCTTCTGGGGACTGCAGTGAAAAGAGAGAGACGGCAAAGCAAAACAAGTGAACTAAGCCCTTTCAGGTCTCCTAACATTATCCTATAGGCCCCTGCTAATTAAATTAATCTTGAAAACAGAAATCTTTCTGACAGTCTAAGTGTATCACCACCTATTTAACATAAAAATACTTTGTGATCTCTTTAGAATTTTTTTTTTCTTCAATTCATGTATGTTTGTCAGAGGCACAAAAAAACCTCTGCCATTCAAAGACGTTATGGAAAGACACCATTTAAATTATTTGAAGGATCATAGGAACTGTATCACCCTCATTTCAAAGGAATAGAGCACAAAATAAAATGTTAGGATGTGGGGGCATGTAGCTTTTTATTCACCCTTTCTCTTCACAGAACAATAACCAAGATAGGATCAAAGATATAAAATCCTTCTCTCTTCAATACATCAGTAAATATGTTACATGAATCATCTTTTGCAATGTGTGCCAGTCATGTTCAGGTCTGTAATCACTTCCATTATATTTTACTTTTTCAAAGTAGGAAATATCTGCTTGTTTTATACGTTGGAGTTTATGCATTAAGACCTCAGGAAAATAAAAATCTATGCCCTACCAAGGTAAACAGAAAAAAACTCTACTGAATTCGTGAAGGACAGTACTTCATACAAAATCTTTGGGTTTCAGGTAAATCTTCAAAGTTGCAAACCTTCTGTGGTCTTCTGAAGAGCCAAATCCATAACTTCCCTCATCCTTATTTGTTATTGTTCAAATTCTTTATGCTAAAGATGTTCATAGCTGCCTCAACTCAGTGTTTAAGCAGGTAAATGCAACACCAATCTCAAAGCAGAATCTGTGCTCAGTGATACTGACCACTTTTCATCATTTTATCAAGCAATGAAAAGCATATATACTGTCTCTCCAAAATAAAAATATCAGATAATGGCAGGCAGAAAAAGACCAATTCTATGCATGGAAGTTTCTTTGGTGCTAGGTACTGTAGTAACAGCATTATCTAATGGACTGGTTCGCCTTCTACCTTTGTTTGACCTATCCCCACTTGTTTCCCACTTCCCTTCTTCTCCTTTTTACAGATGTGTAAAAGCAACTCAGGCCTAATCATACAAAATGCTCTGGTTTATGTGTAATGCCAGCAAGCCTGGCTTTACACATGTGTGGCATGTGTGGCATGTGTGGCTTCTTTTTCTCTCCAAATATGAGCAAGCCACTTCTTTTTCTGTGTACTCCTTTTATAAAAGTGAACATTCTGAAAACTGAAAAATACAGTATTGCTTTGAATTAAACATGTCACAATATGCTTTAAAATCTCTTCTAAATTGGAAAGTGCTTTCCCCATGGCATGTAGTAGGAAAATGTTTTAATTTAATTAGGAAATTATTTGCACATTTGCACCTTGTTTTATATGTTGCTTTTAATGTAAAACAATTTCTTTCCCCAAGAGTTCTTAATGTTCACAAATGGTGAGGAAATAAAATTGAATGTTCAAAGATTTTGCTCTCTGGTGCATACAGATATCACACTTGTGATGCTGAAGTTTGATTGCCAGCCCCAATGTGCAGCAAGTGATTGAAAGTCTTTACTTCGTACATGAAGGAGATGAGGAAAAAAGGCTCAGTGTGCAATGTGACAGTTGTGAGTTCTTGGAAACATGTGAATTTTAAAGCTTATTATGCAGGGAGATATGGCAGGCACTGTGGACACACAGAATATTCATAAAATCTTTTGGATTGATACTATAAATATCATGCAAATATGTGCTCCTGCTTCCCTGATACAATACCACAAGAATACCAAACAAGTCTAGAGAAAGCATTACTCTCCAGAGATAATCTGTTTATACCAGCTTACTCTGGTACCAACCAAGAAGGCAAAGCATGAAAGAAACATGTCTGCTTGAAGTACATATATAAAAAATGGAAATCTGACAAACTTGCAGATGCACTTCCCAGGATTCCACACAAGCAATAGGTAATGTCTGGTTAACTCAGAAAGCAGGATGCCTGTTTGCCAGACTTTTCCTTTTTAATGTTTGATCTGTACTGCTTTGTCTTAGAGGACATATATGCTGCTTTGTGAAACCTAGTTTGAAAGTCCGCAGTTCACTCTTTTCTTGCCCCATGAGGAAATACTGTGCTTGCAGAACTAAAGCCAAGGCTGTATTTGGTGGTGTCCCTTTGCCTTGATTAGGCTACTAATGTTCATCTTTCTATCATAGCTCTCTAACCCTCATGGAATCTTGTGTTCTTCATGATTATCCTTTAGTCACATAACCTAACATTCCCAAATACCAGTGTGTTAGTAGTGACAATATAACTGATCTTGACATAAAGCTCAATAAGACCGTTACCAATGGAACACACGGACAACTGTTTTTGGAAAGAGAATCATCAGCTTCCCCATCAGCTTTCTTATAAAACGTTCTGCCCACACAAACATCTTTATTCCACTTTCTTCTTCACATGAAACAGATAAATAAACTCAGTAGATGATATTTAAGTGATATTTACAGCAGTGGTGGGTGTGGTAGGCTTCATCATTTCACACTGAACTAACTGTCTGCATGAGCATCGTTCTTGTGTCCTTATCATATCTTGTAAACTAAACCACACATAAGCTAAAAGTCACAACAGATACCTTATTTGGCAAATCCCACCTCTTCTTTTATATGAGTCAGGTTTATAAATTCCTTTAATTTTATACTCACATTTACCTGAGGAGGTTTTCCCTTGTTTTTTTCCCCACAAAATCTGTTGACTGAATATGAAGAGTTCAATGTCAATATTCTTTATCTATGCAATACTGGATTTAAAATTCAAGCTGTGTTACTTACACTTCAATCAATCACTTGAATACAGACCCATATTTAAAGTAACTAGATTACATAGTTTATCTGATGCATCAGAAATGTATAGGATAGCTAGAAAGTTAACATTCAGATTCAAATTGCCCCAGTATTTACATAAGAATATAAGAAACAGTAGTATCCCTCTTTCCTGAGAAATACTAGCACATACAGAGCACATGACTGATGGCACATAGTGAATACTGCTTTATCCTGTGTACACTAATGTGCAGCTCCTCACTCAAGTCCTTAGCATTAATGCACTTCTGCAAACTGCAGACTATAGTGAAAAGGAAAACATCCTACTGAATTCCTCATAGACACTAATAAACTGGAGACAGTATTTAGTCCCGCTAAAGCAGGAAAATCATAGGCACTTGGCACTTAGGAACTTGTGGTGGGTTGACCCTGGATGGATGACAGGTGCCCACCAAAGCTGCTCTATTACTCACCCTCTTCATCTGGAGAGAGAATGAAAATATAATAAAAGACTCACGGGTCAAGATCAGATCACTCACCAATTACCATCACAGGTAAAACAGACACGACTTGGGGAAATTAATTCATTACCAATCTCATCAGAGTAAGATAAACAAAACCAAATGTTAAAAACATCATCCCTCCATACCTTTCTTCTTTCTGGGCTTAACTTTACTCCTGATTTTCTTTACTTCCTCCATTCTCAGCAATGCAGCGGGACAGGGAAAGGGGGATTTGGTCAGTTCATAACACAATTTCCACTGCTCCTTCCTCTTCAATGGGAGGACACCTCACACTCTTTCCCTCCTCCAGTGTCCCCTCATGGGACAGTTCCCCTCAAGCTTCTCCAATACAAGTCCTCCCTATAGTCTGTGGTTCTTCATTAACTGCTCCAGAATTAATCCCTTCCAATGGGTGCACTCTTTCAGGAACAGACTGCTCCAGCAGGGGTCCCCCACAGGGTCACAAGTCCTGCCAGCAACCCTGCTCCAGCATGGGCTCCTCTCTTCACAGGTCCTGACAGAGGCTTGCTGCAGCATGGGCTCCCACTGTCTCCTTCAGGCATCCACCCGCTCCAGTGTGGGGTTCTCTATGGGCTGTAGGTGGATATCTGCTTCACCATGGTCTTTACCACAGGCTGTAGGGGAATCTGCTCTCTGTCACCTGGAGCACCTCTTTCTCCTCCTTCTCTTCCATGAACTTTAGTGTCTGAAGAGTTGTTTCACTTATTCCCACTCCTCCCTCTGGCTGCAGTTGCAGTTTGGTGGTTTTTCCACCTTCTTAAATGTGTTACTAGAGATGAACTACCACCATCACTGATGCGCTTAGCCCTGGCCAGCCGTGGGTCCATCTTGGAGCAGGTGGCATTGGCTCTTTCAGACACATGGGAAACTTCTAGCAGCTTCTCAGAGAAGCCAGCCCTATAGCACACCCGCTACCAAAACCTGGCCACGCAAACCCAATGCAGAACTGAAAACAAGTACAAAAAAGCAAACTTTGATAAATGGACCAGAGAGAGGGATCTGTATCCATTTGCTTCAAGCTTTGTTTCTGATCTTGTCATGGTTTAGGGTCAGACCTATAACAGAAGCTCTCTGTTAACCCCCGTCCATCCCCAAAGGGGAAGAGAAAGGGAATAAGGGAGAGAGACTTAGCAATTAGAAAAGGTAACTAGAACAGCTCTAATGAAAATGGAAATAATAAAAATGGGATATATACAAATATATACAAAACCAGTAACAAACCCAACCCCCCTGATGGTAATTACATCATCGTCACCACTGACACTGTGGAGCAAGCACTGGAGGAGTCTCAGACTGGGCCTCACAGCAGACAGGAGCTGTGTTCAGGAGATGGATTCTGGTACTGGATTCAGGAACACACCAATTGGGATTGAAGGCAGAATGGTCAGAATCCTCATCAGATGCTCCAAGGAAGGAACTGAAAGAAAGGACCTGAGCCAAGCCAAACAAAGCTGGCAAAAAGGTCCAAGAGGAGAGAAGAGTGACATGCCCTGCAGAACCCTCTGCTTTATACCAAGTATGACATATATGGGCTGGAATACCTCGTTGGTCAGTGTATGGCCACCTGCCCTGTCCACTCCTCCCTGCAGGTGCAGCCTTTCACTTTCCTGCACCCCCCAATGCGATACACAAGATCCAGCAGTGGCCTTGGTCTGCACACCAACCCTTGGTAGTAACTCTAACCATGGGGTGTGATCACTGCCA
>JANHFX010002444.1:0-26057 GCA_027560015.1 Chloroceryle amazona
GGCGGGACCAGCGGTGAGGGAGGTAACGGCTGCAGGTCGCCATGGCGGGGCGGGTTTCGTAAGCGAGAGGGGGGGTGGGATCGGGGGCTTCAGGACGAGGGTTGCTGCCCCCTTCACCCGTGGTCGTGGCCGTGCGGTTCCCTCCGAGCTCTGCCGGAAGTGCTGCCGCGACCGGGCGGGGGCAGCCGGTGGCCCGGCGCTTGTCACCGGTTCAAACTCCAGGACTCTGTTGCGGACTCGTCGTGAGGGTCAGGTAGCTGCGCCTTGCCTGGCCTGGTTTAGACGGGAAGGGGTGGCCGTGGCTGTTCCCGTTATACTCCGACCTCCTGCTACTGCCAGTGAAACTGCATCAAAAGAAGGTGAAGGAGTGAATTAGGTGTTTTAAGAAGGTTTTAGGTTTATGTTTAATAACACAGAGGGCACTCCTGATGCAGCTGTTACCAGTTCCTTCTAGGAGCTGTCATACTTGGGTGCTGTTACTCGTATAAACGTGTAGTCCCTCCTTGAAGCCATGAATTCAGAAATCATGTACAGTGTACAGCTACCACCACCGACTTCAAGAGGGGGAAAATATTGGTTTTAAGTTCTCTTCAATGGGATCTTTTTATATCTGTTGCTATACTTCATTTCCAAATAATTTCCTGCCTGTTCTGCTTGATTAATGAGGAAATGTGACTTTTGTTACTAAATTAGAAGCACTTTATGTTAGCATGAGTAATTCTGTCTTTGCAAATTCTTGAGTTTAAATGTGTGCTTCTTAATCAGCCCATCTTTCTGTTTAATGTTCAGAGAACATTTCTATTTAAGTTGTGCTATCATTACAACCAATTCCTACAGAATTCACATGTTCCTTCCCTCCCAGGAATGAGTTTGATGGTCATAAGGACTAAGCTCTTGGTTTTACTTGAGGTAGCATCAGCTTCATGCAAGTTTATAGATGAGATAGAACAGCTCTATCTAAACTGGGATCATTTTCTTCGGTGTATCTTGGCATCAGTTCAGTAGATGTGACCATTCAGCTCCTGACATTGTGCAAATAGAGCAATTCTTCCCCTGTTTCCCACAAGGTGGTTCTACTCGGAGAGTTTATCACATGCAGAGATGAAAGTTGCATCCCAAACTTTAGCAGCTTGTTTCCAGATGCTGTATTTACTATCTGTGTATCCTGTGGGTGTGCGTTAATAATAATTTTCTTTGTTCTCCTGTCCTTTTGTCTGTGTATGTTCTAGATGGCATTGCCAGACTCGGTCACTACCTGTCTTTCTCCACCTGT
Source organism: Chloroceryle amazona (assembly GCA_027560015.1). NCBI lineage: Eukaryota > Metazoa > Chordata > Aves > Coraciiformes > Cerylidae > Chloroceryle > Chloroceryle amazona. The sequence goes on from JANHFX010002444.1 coordinate 1,274, forward strand.
GCATTATTTGATTTGCAAACTTGGATTTGAGAAGAAAGACACCTATGGGATTAACAATATTTTATCTGAAAATGGTGAAGTGTGTTGGCAAGCTGTAACAGAGCATGTGTGTTACCTCGAATCAGGTTGGTGTTTACCTGCTGTGGTAGTGGTACATTCAAGACTGATACAGAATCTCAGCAGCAATTCTGTTATAATATCTTATTACAGGAAAACATTAGCTTTTCTGCAGATAATGTACAGTTCATATCTACAAGGAGCTTTAACTTTTTATCCACGTTTGGTATTTGGTTATTGCTGGCTCAAGACCCACGTAATCTGTGCTATATAAGCAACTGCTTCCCTATTCATCTTGGTTCCCAATTTCATGTGCCTGTACGTAAGGGGCTCAGTTCTGCTTCCCTCCTACCTTGTAGCTGCTTTCTTCTGTGTGCTTTGCATCCCTTTTGCAGTAAATATAAAACACTCTAGGGCCATCAGTATTCCTATTGTTGCTTCTGGTTTTGTTTCCCCAACCTTAGCTTGTACAGATTTTTTTCCTCCCTTCAGTTCATAATTTCTTTTTGCCCAAAACAAAATACTTACACCCTGATGAACTCATTGAATTTTAACTTGCCAAATTGCATCATGCAAGCTTTGTTAGGAATTTTCAGACGTGGTAAAAATTTTACATTTCTTCCTCAAGCCATGTCTTTCAGTAACCTGGAAGAATTTATTTTCCTATGAAATGTCCTGCCAAAGAGGAGCAGTGACACCGCTCCGTAAGGTACCACATCCATCTGCTTTCTTTAAAGGGTGTAAGTGGTGCAGCTTGACTGATCCCTCTGAGCCTGCACTAGCTTCCAGCTTGATTATGTGGAATTTAGATAGCCTAGTAGGTTCTTCCCAACAAAACCAGATCATAATAATCCCCTTCCATATTTTCCTGCTTTTTTTTTTCTCCTACTGTGGATGAGGTACTTGATCTTACCTCATTTCACACTGCACTTCCACTTTCCTGTATTATATCTGGATGGTCTTTTGGACTGTAAATTCTAGTGTACTACTTATGCTAAAACAGTCTGCATAAAATCCTTTGTATACAAGCTGTAGCAGGTTTTACCTCACGTGAATTTTAAAATATTGGACCTTTGGGAAGTTTGGTACTCTAATCACCTTCTGTGTTTCAATTCAAGGTCAAAGTGTGGATTTTATCAAAAGCATACGATCCTTAGGCCCTGTATGTGAATCTGTTCATTTGCACTTCAAATCTCTGACCAAGGAGCAATTTGAAATTCAGTACGCATTGTGGTTCCACTGGACAAACTGCACAGAGGTAGGGAAACTTCTACTGACCATTTGTATTTTGGCACATGAACCCTTTGTGGGAATTTAATGTGAGAACACTGAGATATCAACTAACCAAAGTGCTTAGAATTTGTAACAAATTGTCCTTCTCTGATGCATAGATGCTTCAAATTTTCCTGACTTTGTAATTATATTTTATATAAGTTATCACAAAGAGAACATGAGGTGTGTTTGATCTATTCTAACCTAAGATGATTTTCAGATAATCTGTGCTTAATGTCAGGTTTTATTGTGTAAAGTTATTGTTGATAATTTTTATAGATGGAAGGCAGTAGATAACATTGCAATTAAAAATGCAAGAGGTGCTCTAGGGCAGTTTCTTGCCAGTCATCTACATTTTTCTCTCCTTGGTAAAGTTTTCTTTCTACATTGCAATAGTGACTATCACAAAGGAATATTTAGGTTTCTCTGTGGTTTTGGCAGTTTGATTTTTCCTTCTGAATATTTAACACCACATTCTTCATCCTCTCACCATACAGTTATTTCTTGAAGTATTTGATGTTCTACAAGATATGCAAGCTACAGAAGTTGCTCTTGGCTTAATGAAACTGACGTCATGCTTGGAGAGAGCCTTGGGTGATGTAAGTGCCAGCATGAGAAGTCTATTGCAGATTTGCTTTTGTAGGATGGGAATGAGTTCTTGGATTTAGTTGCGTGTTGAAAAAGTGAGATTACCCTATACTGTTGTAGAACACTAATAGCCCAGATGCATTTTGAGCTGGCCAGATGTTCTTTTATGGATCTGGTTTGCTCAGTCAGTATGCCTGTAGTAGGTCTTGGTTACTCTGATTTGTTTATCTGGAGCAGGGAGCAGCACACTTGCCACAGAAGATGTGATGATATAGTTACTTCTGTGAGGAGAGGCAGGAGCATGCACTTAGAAATGGGCTGCTAGATATCTTCTTTCCTTAGGGCTCTGTTCACAGAGCATGCATCTGTTTAAGTGCTTCAGTATGAGTCTTGTGCTGCAGAAACATCTAGAAGTCAGCTTACAGCTTAAAATCTTGATCTAACTGATCAGCTGGATAGCCCTGGGATCCATCCTGTAGTCCTGAATGTTTGTCTTGTTAACACATTCCACTTTTCTTTACCCTGTAGTGGTTAGTAAAGGTATTCACTCTTGTTTGATGAATAGTACTGCAGGAGTTCCAGCAGGAGGCAGGAAGTGTATACATGATATGACTTAGACTTAGGAATTCTGACTAGCATTAAGAAACTTGTGTCTATATGTTAGGTGAGTGCAAGTATTTCAAGGCCTAGTAGCAAGCTACGTTGATGAACTGGTCCATGTCCCTTTGCATCTTTTTCCCCTACCCACATTTTTGGTTTTCAGTTGGATCAGTTCCTTGATATGCTTCACTGCCTGACCACACAAACATGCCACCACTACTTATGGGCATGAAGGTTTGGGAGAAGGGAGCAAGAGCTGTTTAAGTAGCATATCAACTCTTTCTTGATATGTCCTGTGAATTTTAATTTGCCATGAAATTACAGAATTTAAAGCCCTTTTAAGGAATCAGTGGGGTTTGTTTAATGTATTTACAATAACAAAAATGATTACTGGGTGAAATAGGCAAGTTGTATGTTTGAAATAAAAAGCATACCGAATTTCTTATGTTATCTGGTTTTGCTTTTTTTATAGGTATATTTACTGATTGGTAAAGATTGCCCTTTCTTACTGAGAGACTTGCTCATTTCTGAGCAGCTTGCAATTATCTTTGGACAAGCTGTAGTAAGTACATAGTTTTGAAATAAGTAAAAAATACTGAGCTTGATAAGTATCTTCACTACTTGAAAATACCCATCCTGCACTGTTTCTGATAAGCTGTGTTTCCCCTCCCCATCACTGTAGTAAGATCCTTTGCACATTTACCAGACTAGACTTTTTCAAAATAGAGGAATCTAATTTTTTCATTCCCATGTGTAAAAAAAAAAATAAATAATAAACCCAAAATTCTGGTGGCATCCACACTCTTAGGTAAACAGAGTAGGTTGTTTTTCTCATACAGTTTTACAAACACAAATTTTTTGTTAGGACAAAATATTGCATAAGAACTGTAAGAGCTCTTATTGTTAGCCAGTCTAGTAATCTTACAAAGATCATTTCTTGAATGTTGGTGGCATATGGAATAGTTCAGTTCTTACAGTTAAAAACATACATACCAGGTTTCCTTTTTTGTTTGCTAGTGATGTGGGAATACAGCTTGGAATGCAAATTCTGTATTTTTTGGTTAATTTGTATTTTGATGGATTTATACTACAAGAAGTAAGCACTGTGTTCTCATTTGCTTGTCTGTCATGACTGGTACTTCTAATAACTAGTTTTATTCTTCTCATATTCTATTCTATAGCACGTACAAGTAACTTGAAAGATTTCCTTTCAGAGAATGTCTGGAATTGCAAATAATGAGTTGCTGTTACTGTGACAAGCTATGGCCAGTCATCTTGACAGAAGATATTGTAGTTTCTCAGAAACTTCTGAAGTTTTCTGTCAGGGAAAGATACAATGTAATAATAATAATAGATTTCTCCATTCAGTAATCACTTTGTTTATTAATCAGATGAATGTACTGAGAGTATTCATTGGATCTCCATATGGTCTGAATCTTCGTAATGTTTTGTGGCATGGGTTTGCATCCCCACAAGAAATTCCTGCAAAGTAAGTTATCAAAAGAATCTCATTTTTCCTACCAGACTTGAGAGTGCTTGAAAAGCTTAGTAAAACCTTAATGAAAAAATAATAATAATTAAAAAAAAAGAAATTATGAAATAAAGTGTCCAAATGCCTCTGGCCGTATCCTGGCAGTTTTCCCCTTCTGCTGCTGTCTTGTTTGGAAGAGGATTTCCACAGAATGCTTTCCACAGCTGTGAGAAGCTCATCAGTTTTAGGACCAGTGGGTTTTTTTACTAGCAGAAAAGGCAAGAAAGCTAAAGGTACTTTTTCTGAAGTCAAGTTCCCTGTCTGTCAGGGTAGTCAGGAATAACTCATAACAATAGGTAGAAGAATGAGGTAGGAGGAGAATAATGATGCTTTTTTCCTAATTCTGCATTGTTTTTTCATGCTTGTGAATGCTGTTCATTATTAAGTGCCCTTTCTTGAAAAAGATGGGAAGCATAGGTTGTGGATTTTTTTGAAAGAACAAAAAACCCTATTGTCCCCAATCCACAAATGTTGATTTATTTTTTTTTTCCAAAGATTTACCTGTATAAGCTTTTCTAACATATTATGGTTTTCTTCCTAGATACTGTGCTATGCTGCTTTTTCTAACTGCAGGATTGGGTCAGTTGTTACAGACATATCTTCTGAAAACTAGATGTGTTTTAGTACATCGACCTTATGTGATCTTCATCTGCTTAGATGAGCTTGATGTATTTCCAGGCAAGTATTTAACCATTAGCAAGTTTTTATTACGCTATATTTGTTCTCCTTCCAGTGTCCAAAAGTGCTGTTGAATATTTTCCATTTTCTGCAGTTCTAAGATGAAATCTTAACTAAGATACCTTTATACACTGTCATTAGATGAGTCAATCCTGCTTGTGGGACAACTTTTTAATATGTAGGCAATTCCATTGACTACTGAATCAAAAATTACTGCTTTCTAAAATAATTCTAACACATTTCAATGTGTAACATTACTGCTTCTAAGAGACTTCAACTGTATGTTCCAGTTTTTGGATGATGAGAGTTCATTTAATGTAGCAGTCATCTTGTTTGCCTTTAGAATGTCAAATGCTTTTCAGAATCAGTGGGTTCCAGCTGAAAAGGTCCCAGCAGGTATGCACCATATCTTCCTGGGAAGGTAGTGTTGAAAGAGCAAGGGATGGTGAAATATTTTCAGTACGCTGAAGCTTTTCTTAGGGAAGGACCTGAAGTGTTGCATTAAAATCTTCTCATGTCCCTGGCTACAGACCTTATTTATTTCTCCTATTTCTAAAACAAAACCAGCATGTAGGGAATCTCAGTGTCAGTAGTGGTCATGGTCATTATGCAGTTTGTCAGTGGAACATCTGTCTGCTCAGGGAACTGAGACAGGGCTTTTGGGAACCAAATCAACTGATAAGATTCCAGTTATCATGTAGTATAAATCTTACAGCTGATGGTTTTCTTTGAAAAAGCACTTAGTGCAATCAAGTTGTACTTGCCATTTTAAGCTTTGTCTTGGACAAGACATTTATAATGTGAATTCATGAGGCTGAGTTTCATTATATGGTAGTATTGAAGTATCCACTGGTAATTTATTATGCTAAATGTCAGCACAGAAAATGGATAAAGTAGGAACAACGTGCTCATGTTCTAATCTTTGTACAGCTGTACTGTTTCTTACTGAATTAAAGTGATTAATATTTATTATACCTTTTTTAAAGTATTTGAAGTAGGTGGAGAACAACTCAACAGAAGCTTGTCTAGTTGCTGTGTAAACTTCTAGTCTCACTGAAAAGCACCCACGATTTTTTAACTGGTTTTGCCCTGTAATTTTATGTTATCACTCAAAATGTAATCTTACAAGCTTAATTTCTCATCTTAAATATGATTACCATACTTAAAATAAATGATGTAACTTTTAAGTCTCCCTTTACAAATGCTGAAATACTGTCTTTTCAGTGAAATAGTAAGAAATAATTAATAAACTGTAGATTGTATGTAGTTTATTAATGTTGTTTTTCATAACTTGCAGATCTTAATCTTGAAACAATTTCCATAGCTGAAGAGCTCATAAAAGTGTCCAGTTTTGTATTGAAAACAATGTTACCCTTTTGGATGGCTGCTTTAACAGCTTTCAAGGAAAGGAGGTAACTTGATTTTTTTTATTATTATTATTTATAACTGAATATAAAAAGAATATATTCTATGTTTATCAAATAACTAGCATTTGTAGATTTCAAAGCTTTTTTCCTAAATCTATTGCTTAACAACATCTAGTTGTGCAAGAAAGCTTGTGAACCTTACTACTCTGTAGTAAGGATAGGATAAACTAGAATTAGTTTATCCTAGCCATCTAGGATAAACTATATTTTGAAACTTAAAAAGAACTGTTGCAGATGGAGCCAAAAAGGAGAGTTTTACAAAGCAGGTGGAAACAAGGCTTCAGATATTAACATTTTGTTGAGTTTATATATATATATATAAAAAAAGTACAGTGTTTTGTTTTCCTTTCCCATGTTCCACCTTTTTGTAAGTTATTCTCATCTCTGAGCTAGTTTGAATTTGGTGATCAGCTTCTGTTGGGCACAAATAGTAATTTATTATTTGTTTACAAAGCACAGTACAAAGGAATTTTGTTCTGGGTTTTTTGGCCTGAGAGTGTAACTCTGAGATCACTGTAGTTTCCACTTGGATTATATTTATAAGGGGAGGAAATGCCTTTGGGTATCTCTGTTATTTTTTCAGGTATGCTGACTGTGTGATTCTCTTACTTCCTCAGCTGGAAGCTGGACTTAGATTGCTCTTCACTACAACTAATAAATGTCCAAATCGATTGCTAACGGCTGAGGTAAAATCTCTGTCTAAAATCAACTGTGATTAGTGCTAACAATATTTGCAAAATATTTCTTCTAGAAACATGATACCTAAACACTTACAGATTTAAAAAAAAAAAAGTTTTCAATCAATTGTTGAACGTTATTTACAAATTTCCAGTAGAGTTTCATGAATGCCTTTTATGTTTTTGTAAAGAAGTCTGAAAAAGTACTTGGAGGCTAATGTTCATAAACAGTAGTTTAGGATGGAAACTAGATCATGTTATATTAATTTGAGAAAAACTTGGCAAAAAATCCAGAAGTCCCATATTTTTCATTTGTTAGGATTTGTTCTTTTGCTATTCATGCATCTGTGGTATCTCCTACAAGTGAATAAATGGTATACATGTCTAGTGAATTGTTATAACTTGAAAAAATAATATTAATTCTCTTTTCTTTTAGCCTTTTGCTCTCTACACCACTTTTGATGAGGTACTTGTGAATTTATTTATTTATTTAATATAAATGTCAGAGTTTAAGTATATGCACGTTGCCCATTACTGGAGACCAGAAAGCACTTTCTTATGTTGGATAAGACATTATTTCTATTTTTTTTTTTCCAAATAGAAGATGATGGGCAGTGAACATTTTCAATTTTGAATCCTCCAGAAAATATCAAAACTAATTCAAATTTTAGTCAACAGATTTTAATTTTTTTCTAAATGTTTTTATCTTGAAGTTCTTCACCTTGCAGAAGCAAACGTTCTGTCATTTTTCCTAGTTTCAGTTACTTTAAATAAATACAAATACTCATTACAAGCAGAAATCCTCAATTTGACAACTCTTGAATCATCTCAAATGGTCTGTCAGTAATAATTAGGCATCTTCATTCTTGAGTAGCTGAAGTAATTGGTTAAAATTAGGCAAACTAATTACTGATTACTTTAGTTGGTGTGTTTTTCCTTGATTGTTTGGCTGTCAATAATAAGTTTCTATTCAAATTGCTCTTTTTCTAGATGCTAGCAAAGCATTTGGATAAAGAAGTAGTCAACCAGCTTCCTGCAGTTCTTGAGGAACCTGCCATGGCAAGTGTTTTGAAAGTTTTGTCATTTGATTCTGTTGGTTGGTTGGTGGTGGTTTGGGTTTGTTGGCATTTTTCATTTGTTTGATTGTTTTTCTTGCTGTTTAATTTTGATTTATTTTGTACTTTGATTTGGTTTTATAATTCAGTTATATATTTATGCCTAGTTCTCCTTTATTTTACACAGTTTATCTCCCACATCTTAGAAATTTGTTAACCCTTTTTCATTTTGAAGGATACAAAGTAGTAGCTGACAAGGGTTGGGATCTAACATTATCTTTCTTTCGGAAATACAGAAGTCTCAGGCATATTTGTCTTTAGACTTCTGAAGATCAGCTGAACAGAGCAGAAGGAAAATGGGTGCTTCATACAGGGAGAATGAAAATTAATTTCTGCTTGCTTCTGGAACGCCTCTTACACTACCTGGGCAGATGGCACAAAAACATTGTTTAAACATGCCAGAGCACATCCTGCCACCCAAACACCTAGTGAACATGCAAACTAGGGCTGTTGAACTTGGATACCTCTCGAGACTGCAGGGAAGACCTGAGTTTATTGTCTTGTTGCTAGAGGCAGTGGGGCTGTGGAGGACTTGAGACACAAAGCTACAGGAGATCTCTTGTTACCTCTCACAAAAAAGCATGTATGTTATTTTTGGGATTCTTCAGAAGGTACCAAGATGAACAAGTTGCCCTTCTTTTCTCCTGCTTCCACAGGAATTCCTTTGGGATTTCTTGAACCACCAGGAGGGTCCACGTCTAAGAGACCGTTTAAGCCACGGGGAGCTCAATCTGGGAGCATTTCCCAGAGAAGTAGCTAATCAGATAGTTGCATTTGCAATTACTCTTCTCTGCAGATTCTCAGATCAGGGCATGTTTGCTTTTAAGGTAAGGGTCAATATTCCACTCTCAGAAGAGGGTTTTTTCAGTTGTTTACTATTTCAGATCTAACTTCAGAGGGTTTATAGCTGAATCTTTCTTGACTGAAGCTTTTTTTTTGGAAATTAATTCCTCCAAGTGAGAAATTGTGCAAGTATGTGGCTTTTTCCTAGTTTTCCAAAAGTTTCCTTTTCTTTCTGTACTTTGTTTCCTTAATCACTCCTTATTGACATGGTCCATCCACAAACTACAGTGATTCCACTTAATTTTGTCACATTTTATTGATACCTAGCCTGTTTACCTGATGAATTATCTGAAAGGTGTATAGAACAGCTGTGGCTCAGCCACTGAGAGATGGAATATTTGAGATTTTTTCTTTCTTGGAGACACTCTAAAGAGCAGTGACTCACTAATGGAGGTGTGATTTGTATCCACACTCTGTAATGTGAATTTGTGAACCCTTTTTGCTTAGCAATAAATGTTTTTCAACATTAGCCACTATGTTTGCTCCCCCCAGTTTCCTATTAATGTTTGGGATTACTTCTTTTAGTATCATCTAGCAACATGCAAGATAAAGCTTCCATTTCATAGATAAAATGTGTCAGAGAAATTAAGCTTTAAACCCAAGCTCTGCTGATTACTGCTTTCAGTCCTCAGACATTTGGAAGTCTTTACTGACTTCAGTAGTGTAGGTACTGCATAAAATTAAGTATAAGTCTAGGTCTGCATATGATTAGGACAGTTTAAAGAAGCTGTTGTGTATTGTCTATGATTTTTATTAAATCAGGAACACATGGTCATAAAAACCCTGATGAGCTGTGCAAGTTGCTACCGTGCTCGATTTCATCCCATTTCCCGACTCAAGAAACAGGTAGGCACTTCCAACTGAGAGTACAATTTCATCCTTAAAATTGTCAATCCTTAAATTGCTCTAATTATTGTCTTCATGCTCTGATTATCCTAAAAAGTTAAAATCTTGCTTACTTTTAATGATCTTTTTAGTTTTCTCTTCTGGAATTTACAGCTGCTAAAATGAGATGCGATTGGTGCTGTTAGTGCTCTAGGTCACTAAATAGCTTTATTCTTACCCAAATGTTTGCTGTTCTGTAGTTTTCTTCATCTCCTTGTGCTTTCTTATATCAGGAGCACTGTGTTTGATCATGTCTCTAGGAATCTTGATTAGGCCATAGCTAAGGTTTTTATTGTATGAAAGGCAGCTGATGGAGATTCTGTCACTGGAGCAAATTCTGCTTTCAAGTGTTGTGGTAGCTGATCAGTCAAGGAATTATTGAACAGCTTGCAGATGTTCCTCTATTGATTTGAGATTACAATGTAGATGTACTCGGTACATTTTGCTTCCAGCAGCATTCAAATTGTATGTTATGGAGGTCATATTTTTTTTATATTAAAAAACATGGAAGAAAGAATAGGGAATAAGTTTATTCAGATCATGTTTTAGCCTGAAAGTGTACATGAAAACTTTCTGTTAGCCTTAACAACTGATGTCAGTTTACACAATATGACTAGTGATCAAGTAGCTTCCTTGCTGTTGCAGGTTTGGGTTTTTTTTTCATAAAATAGCCACTAAGAAAAGTAAAATAGGTTTTCCTGGCTGTCAAAGGCTACGCTTTATGTAACATTTTTCATGATACATTTTTGAGGTCCTGGAATGTATGAAGAGCATTGACTTATGGCCTGAATTGCCAGCAGTTCCTGAGGAACATGTCCAAATGATTAAAGGGTATGTATATCCTATTAAAAAGATAGTTCTCAAAGTAGTTATGAAGGATAGTTATGGGATTTGAGATAGTGGAATGTCTCTTCAAATACTTTACTAGAAAGATGATAGCCACCAGAGTGGTTGTGAGAAGACTGCTTTGTTCTTTTAGCTTAATCTGTGTCATATACATCAGTACAGATACTATAAAAACTATGCTAACTTGAAAGGAATGAGAAGACATCTGAAATATACAACAATGTTAGCAATTCCATATTCTGTTTCTGAAGAGATGCAGAAGGGGCTGTTGGGAAATTAAACTAGGGCTTGAGTCTATCACAATTAAAAAAAAAAAAAGGAAAAGAAAAGAAAAATCTCAGCAGATGAAAAAAAACCAAATAATTGCTTAATCCTAAAAGGGCTTGTAACCAAATCAGTGGAAGACTTTGCATGAGAGATTACTTCTCTTGATACTTGAAAAGGAGAGAGTCGTCAATAATATCACTAGAGGAGATTGCACTTGGTTAGAACAGAGAGGTGAAAATTCAATGCAACTAGCACGTATGCAATATGCTACAGGATTTTGAGGAATGATTACAAGGAGTTCTGGAGACTGTTGAGGCTGATAAAAGGTTGGGTTTAGGTGGAGAAAGAAAATCATGCTTATAAAGTGGAGGGAGAGTGAGAGTGGACATTGAGTATGCTGCTATCCAAAAGATTTGCATCTTGATCTATGCCATTTGCAAAATAGTAAATGCCACCCAGTTTTATAATCTCAAGTTTGGTATTTTTTTTTTTGCTTTTGCTTTTTAAGGTTGGAAGGAAATGCTGAAGCTAGTACTTTAATTTTTATGATACATGACATCATATCTCAGTTCCAGCAGTATATGCCCCAGAACTGCTATAGTTCAGATGATCCAATCAATAGCATCCTAACAGAGAGGTGAGTTTGATGTCTTTTTGGGAACCAAAACAAAAGGCTATTAGCTTCTACATGCAGCTCAACACACAAACTCTCAAAGCTAAATTATTAATTTCCCTGTTTTTAGAACAATGCTTGATATATAACATGCACTTTTCTTATGTTGCTGCTGATATAATATAAAAATCTTAAGGATGCAGCTGAACATGATCTTCAAAATGAAGATGAGACATTGTAGATTTGGCACATTACTACATTAGAGGTTTTACTCAGAAATTAGCATTAAAAAATAATCTTTCAGACTGAGAAGGCAAAAGGTATTAAATATTGATGTACTCACTAGCTTAAGTTTGTTTTCATCTGGTTTGTGTGTTAAAAATGCATCAGAAATTAATTTCAGTTTACTTGGTGTCACAGCTGTGTGTGACATTTAAAATAGCAGTATGCTGCTACATCATTCTGTTCTTGCATGCTTTAACATCAAGAGTCTGAAATAGAAGATACCTTGTTACACTTGTCAGACTCTGAAATATATAACTGACTTGGAGTAATGATGAAAAGAATTTTACTTGTAATTGGCACTCTTATAGCAGTCTTAGAGTCCCGTGGCTGAATTAATATGTTGGAGCAGAACCCTCCTAATCAAACCCATTAGGCATGGGCAGGACAGTGCAAAGAGGACTTTACCTGTTGCTTTACTTACAGCGTGAGTGCCTTCTCTTTCCTACCCAGCAATCTGCACTTTTCTCATCAAAAAGAAGCCTAATTACTGAAGTATTAAAACATTTGAAGAGTTTTCTTCCCTTATTACTTTTAGTCATTAACGTTTTGCTGTCTGAGATAATCTGAGCTAGATTGAGAAACATTTCTATAAGAACAACATGTTGGAAGTGATGTGTGACACATAAGGTTAGCAGATCAGAATACAAGAGCAGAGAAGTATATGCATGCTTTGACAAAGCATCATCTGTCGTGGTGTTGATTCAAACAATGGCCTTACCACCTGCATTTTACAAAATGTTAAATCTGCTTCTTGTTCTGCCCAGCCAAAAGACCACACATTAATAGGAGTGCTAATAAATACCACTTGTTTGGGTGAGTTTTCTTACGCTGGATGTTAATTCATTGTGAATTGTGCTATGGTGGGAGGCTTCAACCACAATCCTGCTGTGATTTGATGTGTTCAGTGTATCATTTCAGCCAGGCAGTTGTATTTCTTTGATCTGAAATGGGAAACAGCCATCACCAGAAGTTTTGCATTTATATTCAGTAAAGCAATAGAGGACACAATCACTATTCCAACTACGTACATCCTTACTTTTTTTTTTTTAGCCATGAGGTAAGAGGAATCTGTTTCCAGGTTGTCTTGAGTTAAAGCATCGTGAATCAAACTGCAGTGAATATGAAATGTATCTCATGTTGAATCTAGCTAACAAAAGTTTGAAACTAACTATTCCTTCCTGCTTTGGAGGCTGTTGACTGAACTTTGTGATACTCCTATTTGCACACTTTATTCTCCACGACCTGTTCTGGAAACAGTGGTGGTACTCCGGAAAATAAGCACACAGTGCCATCAAGTGTCTGAACAAGTCATTGCCAGCACTGAGTTGAGATACAAACAGTGGATGAACAAGACTCTACGCTCTCGCCAGAGGCATAACTATCTACGAATGTTGAACAGGTTGGCTGATGGTTTCTTTTTGTGGTTAGCTTTACAAGACAGTGGCTGCATGCTGCTGTTGATAGCTTTCAGTGCTTTGTCCTAGAAATTGAATGTCAACAGTGTTTGTGAGTTCTTGTTAACCACTGCAGAGTTGTCAACTCAGATTTCTATTATGTTGTGAAGTGAAATAACAAGAAAATATTAAATTGGAGGATAACTTACTGGGTAATTTTAACATTGCTGGATTACTTCACTATAAGCTTTCAGCTAGAACTACCATTTAAATGTTAGATTGTATTTTTTAGTTGCTACCTTTTCCTATTTAATCTTATAAATGCCATTCAAATTTTATCTGAATGTAGTAGGTCAAACTGATTTCTAGACTACCCACTTGAGTTCTGCTACTTCCTATCATTAAACTTGGGTCAGAATCTTCATATATAGACGAGAGATTTTTTTAGTATTCCATTAATTTTATTCCTGTCTGGAAGGAATTTATGAATTTACTTTAATAACTGGCAGAACTCTAAAAACTGTTCTTGGCCATATTATGGTTCCAAAAACGTTGACAATCTTCCTAAATATGTTAACCATATTATCTAAGAAATGTAGTTTAAACTGGCAACTGATGAGACATATTTGCAATTCAGTTGAGTTCCACTTTATTAATCTATGGAGTAATGGGTGCTAGTAAGGTTTCCTTTGGAATCTTCATGTGTTATATGTATTTCTGGTTTTGTTTTTTTTTCCCTATTTGAGGTTTCATAATTAAAGACCATAAATTATGAATCCTCAAATAGGGGTTTATAGTTTCAATGTTTGTCCTGCTCTTTGCCAAAGGACATTTCATAGTCTGCACTATGCAATATCCAGCTATTTAGGATGAGTGCAGAAGTCTGAAGAATGTTTTATATTAACATTTTCTATTTAATTTGATTTTAGTTTGTTTATTTCACAATATTTTTGCTTATTTCTAGCACTAAATTTTTGTCTTCGGTGTTGCGGCTTATCTTAATGCTGATTGCTCTGGAACTAGTCAATATTCATTTAGTTTGTAAGAAGAATCCTTTTGATTATCAGCAGTATCTAAAGTGAGTATATAAGATCTACTCTATGAAAATAGGAAGTTGTATAAATTCCTTTTTGAATAATATAAATTCTGTAAGAAAATAAAAAGGAACAGGGTGACTTTCAGTACATTGCCATCCTTCTTTCTATTATAGTCATATCTCAGACAATGGTCACTCAAGAACTAAAATAACTTTGTTGAAAATATATGGTCCAGTTATTGAGATTTTTAATTTTTAGTCAGCTCTTTCTTAGTATAGACAAAGAATGATCACACAGTCAAAAATAGGAATACAGAAAGCCTGTATTTTATATGTTGGTAATTTTACTTGTGTCTCAGTTGACAGCTAGTTGGATATTACGGGCATTGTGAACTAGGAAAGGAATCCATTTGGAGTCAATTCTATCACACTTTTTACCACTGCATTCTTTCTAGGGCAGTGTTTAATTGCAGTTCTGAAAGTCATTGCTTCTTACTATGAGAATGAGGGAGTGATTTTCTTCCAGAAGTAGAAGCAGCTTTAATGAATTGATCATCCTGTGGGAGATTTCCAAATCTGGAGACATTAGAAGCTTTAAATCAGTCTCCAAGAAAATTTTGCTATTTTTTTATTTTTAAATCTTTTAATGAGTTTATCTTCTTTGGTTTTATTTCTTGTAGGTTTTTGAAGTCAGTCTTGCAGTATACTGAGAACTTGGTGACATACACAAGCCCTGAGAAAAACAAGTGGGATGAAACCATGGAGCTTACAAACAAGGCTTTGATAAAAATAAGGAAAACCAGTGACACAAAGCTAATGTTAATGCAGCTGGCTACAGAAATTAATTTGGTTTAAGATTTTGACATTGTTATATCTTAAGAGCTTTGGAGTCCTCTTATTTGACAAGTCTAGTTAAAAAACTTCATTGCCAAATTTTGGATACAAAATTCAGTCTTTTTATTCAAAGGCTAAGACTGGGGTTTTATTCAAAGGTTGAAACTGGGGTTGAAGGATCAGACTTCCAAAGAATGGACTGTTTGCCAAATCCAGTGACAAGATTCTGTAGTGCACTAAATCAGGATGATGCAAACTCGTAAGTTATATTATGTGGTTTGTAGCTTGATTCTTTCTTTTTTTTTTTTTTTAACTTTTGTATTTTATTGAAAATATCTAAGAAAAGAGTGTGAATAAAAGCTCTGGAAAATTTTAAATCCAAAAAGTAATATTTTTTTACTTTTATGCTAAATGTTCATCATTTCTTAACATGTTGATGGCAGCCTCAGCTATTTTTATTTCCATTATATATAAATTTATCACCAGTGGCAGCTGTGGTTGTTGTTATTGGCTCAAAACAGAGTCAGTTCTTGCACTGAGGTAGAGCTGATACCATATAACCAGTGGTTTATATACCAGGATTTAAAGAAGGCAGGATGGAATAACTTCTGCACTATATGTAATTCTGTTGTTTCATTTCATCTTCTCATTCCCAACACATATCTAGGTACTTAAGGAGTTATCTTCCTGATGATTAACTATGAACACACGCTCACAGACCGGTATTTACTGTGGTTCAAAAAGTTATCCTCTTTGCACACCCCATTAATGGGAATAATTTCTTTTTTTCAAAATAAGTTCTCCCACTTTCTCAATCCCAAAAAGCAGAGTTTAAAAGGAATGCATCCCTTGAAGGACAGGTTCACAAAGACCATCGATCTATTCATTTGCCTTCTCCTGGGGAGAGTAAAACCAGACGGTAATATCTGGAGAATGTTTGGTTCTACAAAGGATTAGAGACTCAATTTACTTTTTAATAAGATTCTTTGCAATGTTTCTTGTCTGGAAATCAAAGTGAGATAATTGCTAGTTTGGTTTATTGAGAGGGATGTATATCAACTAAGATCATATTGCTTCCTTCATGCTATTCTTGCAATATTTTGTATGTTTAAAATTTAGCTATGCCAACTTTCAAGTTTTTTTTGCTAATATAGAACTAAATAATGTGAAGAAATGTGAACTACATAAATAGAGAATAATGAGCATGCAGTATATGAGCCACAGTCTGAAATTTCACCTTTTTTCAACACCAGAGTTGTCCAATCTTAATTATATTGTTTCATCCCCCTTGACTTCGCTCAGATGTTAACTTCTGCCAACTGTGTAGCTTGGTAGTGACATTTATGATGACACTTGCTTTGATGGTGATAAATATTGTGAGGCATTTAAGTGTTATATATTTATTGTAGGAGAGGGAGCAAGAAAATAAAACACAGAGTCATGGTTTCATACTACATAATCAACTGCCACTCTCTCCTTTTGAAAGAGAGGAGAGATTCTTTGATACTTTAACTCGTGAAAATCAATGTAGGAAATCCTCTGTTGTCTCCATCATTCTGCAGATGCTTTTGTTCATACACATAAACATTTGAAGAGAAGCCCATCTCTGAAATAATCATGTTGTAGTCGTGTGAACATATGTGGGGTTTGGTACCTTCTAGGGACTGTCAGGATGAGCTAGAAGTTTATTGAAGTGGGCACTGCACAAACACAATGAAACTTCAATTATGGTCAGCATCTGTGTGTGGAAACAGAGCTTGTCCATTATTTTCTCCATCATTCTCAAATAGTTAGTACCCTCCACAATGATAGGAGGAATTAGAACCAGAACCATGTGTTCTTACACGAATGTAAGTGGCTAAAAATACTTTCAAATGTTGTAATTGCTATTGCATTAGACACAAACAAATAAGAGCTAGAACAAGAAATTTTATTTCTCTTTTAACACTCAACTATCGAGCTGTTTTTAAACAGCCTGATCATCTTTGAAGTGAGCACATGGTGGCAGTGTTTGGTAATGCAAAATAACTGCATCCTGACTTTGACTTTTTTACCTTTTTCATGGAATATGTATAAAGTTCGGAGTTCATCAGCTTTGGTTTATGTGTCTTTAATTGTCGTTGCTTCTGGTAGAACTTTTTTCTCTCATTTGTTTGAGATCACTTTGGGAGAAATTGAACAGCTCTGGAAAGCTGTTTTGTAAACAGGATTTTAATAGTTCAATGCAACTTCACATTCACCATATTACTTGCTGAGGACTTTTCAGATCCAGAAGTTCATCACCTCCTCCACTCCTCAGGCAGGTTAAGATGAGTTCTTTGATTTTAATACACAGTTAATCTTAAATTATTTAGTACAAAACATAAGGTATTGATATGCATAAAAGAAAAACTTCCAGGTTGTCATTTTTCAGTTGCTGTGATATAATGAACAATCTTATCTCAAAAGTAAAATCCATCTTTTGAACAAAACTAACAGACAAGGAATGCGTTTATTGAGAAAATTGCTCTGAGGTTTCAGCCTTATTGCTGTGGTAATGGTTTTTCAGTCTGTTAAATCTGAAATGTGCTGTTCATATGCCACCGTGTGAAGAAGATAGAGTTGAGCATTGCTTGCTGGGTGGCCTTTGAAAACCTCGTCCACAGTAGCACTTCCAAGCCACGCAGAGAAGTTGCAGTTAAAAGATTTTTTTCGTTCACATGAAGTAATTTCTGTGTGCTGTGAAATCTTGGGTAGAAATGTTGGCACATACCCAGCAGATCTTGGTTTCTGCCTTACACAACATTAATGCATGGGGGCTGTATATGGTCTATCACCTTTTCTCCATAAATTGCTCTGCAGATGCAGAGCAGATTCCTGGCTGGTGTAAACTGTTCCTGCTCCATCTACTTCAGTGCAGATCCTTTACTCCAGTGCTGTTTGGGTTTCCCTTGATTGGTTCCTATCTGTATTTCTGTGGGGTTTTTTCAGGTTTCTGTATTTTGGGGGAACTAAAAGAAAGGGCTACATCTTTCAGATGAAACTCCATATAGTCTAATTAATTTACTGTCTTCCTTCGCAGGGAAGTGGGGATCATGTGCAGGACTTCTCAGCTACACCCCCAACTCTTTATTTTTTTCCTATTGTTGTGTTTCAGAAAGAACTTCATCCAGAGTAGAAGCCAGTTTTCTTTTTGAGGCATTTTCAGGGGCAATGCTCTGTGTTAGATCAACTGATTTTTTCCTTTTTAAACAATCACAGAATCATCTAGTTTGGAAAAGACCCCTGGGATCATGTTGTCCAACCTTTCACCCTACTCTACAAGTTCACCCCTAGACCATATCCCCCAACACTACATCTAAGCGAAAAATTTGAGGGATAAATGCAGATCTGTTACTTAAGAAGTCTTTTAAGCCATATAGATTTTCAGGTAGAAATCGACTGGAAGGAAAATGCCTCTTGTTTGCCTTTACAGGGCCTCGGCCATAGGATGTAAATGTGGAGAGTGAGTACTGTGGGAGATCAAACTGATATTTCTGAAGGTGAGAATCCAAGACAATATATACAGTTAAAGCCAACAGCCTTGACTACCCAAAGGAGTCCATGCTTTCTGGCATTCTCCACTGAATACTTCCTCTGAATGCATCTCACAGCTCCTCTACAAAGAAAAAAAAAGAAAAAGAAGAAAAAAAGAAAAAAAAATGCATAGTAGAACCAGCCAGCACCAGTTTGTTTTCCATGTTTTCTTTTCTCTGGAAGGGATTAGTTGTAGTAACAGATTTCATGTGCCAGAAAGTGGGTGAACATTAACTATTTTGTCATGAACTGATCCTTCCCACAGCCCTGCAAAATTTGAAATGCAGGAATGGTTATTCATTAACATTTCTTTGTGTCTACAGGAAGTACATTTACTATGTAAACATGTTTTATATAGAACATACAGCTGTTTTGAACCAGCACTCAATGAAACATTAGAGGACAGTGCCTATACTGCCACTTCAGAAACTCAGATACCCCAGCATTGTGTTTTGGAAGAGCAAACACAAAGACTTTCTCTGGAAAATGAAGGATGGAAGGGTCTTTAAATATATATATATATATATCTCTCCTTTAATTTGTTTGATTGGTTTGTATCTGAAATGCTTGGATGTGCAATCAGTATTTAGAAACAGAGTGTACGGGGATGTTTCTCAAGCTCCTCATACTGATTTTAGTAGAGATCCCATTAGAGAAGGAAAATTCCAGCACCATCAGATAGCCCATTTTAATATACTGTGGTGTATATTGTCACTGGGAAATAAAAACATATGCTGTGGAAAAAAAACACGCCTATAATAGCTAGAAGCATCACTGGCCTCTTGTCCTGAGAATGTCAGTCCCAAACCTGGGAGGAGCTTTACTGGTAACGCTACTTCCTTGTCTAACAGGTGGAGCTATGTCTGACACATCTCTCTGCAAGCAAGCCTGGTAGCTAAACTCTACCTCAAGTGTATTTTGTGGCGTGGGATGTTTTCTGAAAAGGTGAGGAACGTTTCTGCTTCCCAGAAACATCCGTCTGTTTTGGCAGGGCTTTTGATTCTAGGTGACTGAAGCTGGTTTGCCCCTTCAGAGAGGTAGGTTTGTGCATTTACCAAGGTACTTCTCAAACAGGCTGTACTCCGTAGGCTCTCCCTTGTAAAGTTCATCATTCCTGAGTAGCATAAGCGTGCCGTGGAGAAGGATTCTGTACAGCATGCTAAGCCCTCAACAGCTCTCAGGGCACCAGGGAGCAGATACTGAGGTACCCAGTGAGTCAGCATTTGGACTGTGGGTTTGTGTTTGACCTTGAGCTGAGATAATCCTTGCTCGGAAAAGCCCAAGATGTTCTGGACAAGGGAGTCTTGGTGATCTGACCAGTCCTGTGTGTACCATCCAGGTGTAACTTTTATTAAATGTTAAGGAAGGGGAGGATTTTTTGTTTGAGTAGGAAAATAATCCTCCTCTTAAACCAGCAGGATAATACAATGGTAAGAGATGATATTTAGATGAGCTCATAAATTTTGGACCAACGGCATCTGGGCAAAAGTGGAAGGTTAATTCTACACATTTGGTAAAGAAAAAAGTAACCAGAAAAAGCTGCAATTGACCCTTCAGGGTATAATGTACTTGTGTCAACATGGACTCTGCCCAAACATTGTTCTGCTGTGGAAGCAGCTGGATGCCCTGCCCTCTGGTTTATGTAGTGCCAAAGGGAAAGGGTAAGGAAAGATGAGGTGAGGGAAGGGGTGGGGAAAAGCCTAAGGGAAGATAAAGCAAACCCAGCCCACCTCTGCAACACCGGGCTCTGAACTAAAAATGTCCTGCAGCTGACCCTCTTGGCACTTACTTGTTAATATTTAGGGACCTGCATCAGCAGAGAATGAGTGTTTACCTCAAAGTCACAGCCATTGTTACAAGGAAGCAATTTTTCTGCTTCCTTTACAAATATTTTTCTTCAGCGGGGTAGGCAGAGAGGAGGAAAGTGTGGTGGTGAAAGAGTGATAGCTGGTTCTGTCTGACCTGTTATATTCAAGGTCTAATTTATAGCATCCCGTGTAGCATGATGGTGTCATTTGAATGGTGTATTAACACTGAACTCTGGAATATTTATTTGGTTGTAAAACGCATCTGATACTAAATACATCTCTAGGGAGATGGCTGCAGGATGATTACAAAACTGAGGGCCATTAAATTGATAGCATTTCTCTGTCCTCCTGAGTCTTCTGCTGTAAAAGTGGGACAGGGTGTTTTCTGCTTAAGAATAATGGTCTCTGTGCTGTCCTCGGGGGCAGATGTGTCCTAGCACCTGCGCTCTGGGTGCAGGATAGACAGAGCTGCTACACAATTATCTTCCAGTTTGCTGTTAATTTCGATTCAAATTAATCAGGAGTTGCTTGACATGAAGAATCACATTGTGAGCTTTAAAGCTTTACCACAGGCCATTGTTGTTTATTTATTTACAGGCTATTATTCATGCCAGAAATAGTGGCCAATTTAACCTGATTCATAATCTTCCTTCCTTTTTTTTTTTTTATTTTCTTTTCTTGGCTGAGGTCTCCCAAGTGATTTGCATATGTATAACCTGGGGGTGGAGGGGTATTGTTATTGGAAGGGGTTTTTTTGGTTGACTCTCTGTACTGGGGGTAATATGAGAGAGTGCCCAGTAGATTCTTAGCATTTCTGACTTCAGGTTAAGTTCTGAAGCAAGAGAGACACTACCAACCTAGGAAAGGACCTTTTCTGAGCACTACAACTGCATTTTGTTTATTATTTTTGCTGTGGCTGTGACTGGATGTCCTAAGTGACATTATAAATCATCTGGACTGATGTAGATTTTTCAGTTTCATTGTGTGACTCCATGTACAGACCAGGAGTGAGCAACCACCTCTGCAAACACAGGCATTTGATTCATGGAGATGAATATGATATTTTGAAAGGTTATTTTCATTAGTATTCAAGCAAAGTGCAGTCTTGTCTGGGGGACAGACAGGATGTTTGATGGGGGGCATCCCTGCATCAGCAGCATGATCATCTCTAGCTGCAGCTTCTGCAGGGTGGGAGAGGGAGTGCACTGGTCATTTACATAGGTGGGGTTGTGTGAAGGTGGGGATCCACTTGCCAACACCCTTGCTGGGTGGCAGGGATTGCAGCTGTTAGCAGTCCAGAGGAAGCTATCATTTCCTTTTGACTTTTACAAACTGGCCTAATACGAGTTCTATTTATTCAGGTGTTTTGATACAAATTTTCCAAAGATCCTGAGGTTGACCTTTGTATACGTAGCTTCCCCTCCAATTAGTGGAAAGCATTTAGAAATGTCAAGGATGGGACTAGACAGGCCCTCCTAGGTGCTGTCTGCTGTTGTCACAGCCAACCAGATTGCACGCTATCTTTCTCAACTGTTTCAAATACCAGGGATCATTTGTTGTCTCCTACTCTTCTGTTTGCTTTACTGCTGTATCAAAACCTTGTTCAGGTTGCTTAGAAACCCTCTTCTAGCATCCAATCTTTTTCACAGAGCATTCATATTCATTTGTTCTACTGCCAGTATTGTCCCCTAACTGAGGAGCTCATCTCTCTGTAATGTTTACACATTGCTTTAATGTATTTATAAGAAGGAAACATAACTTTTCTCAGTCTTCCTATTTTTAGGCTGAACAAGCCCACCTTTTTTTAGTGTCCACTCGTAAACTAGGTTTGTTATTTTCTGGCTATACCCAGTATCCTTTCCTTGCAGCTGTTCTAGTTTCAGTTTCTCATCCATGAGATCAGTTCTGCAAAACCCTCCCAGTCTTGCAGAGGAGGTTGCACCACCACCTAACGTATCAGCAGACACATCTGCCTGTCTGCTCTGCCTTTACTTCACGTGCCACCCACTAGGACCACAACTGCCTTTGCAACATCTCCTGTTGATGGGTCATGGTCATTCTATGATCTATAATAAGTAAAGGTCTTTTTTTCCTCTTGGTCTCCCTTCAGCAGGCATGTGGAATTTGGGTTTTTGCTCTGAAATGATGCCAGACACTTATGTAGATCTCCCTTGGCCCTTCCTCAGTTGAAATAGTTGTTAGAAATATTGCCACTGACCTCACAGCTTCCCATGATGCGCTTTGTTTTCAGGCTTGTACTCAGTGCCTTTCTTAGTTTACAGGTTTTTAGGATGCAGTGGTTTTCCATGAGCCATCCCACCTTTGCTTCCAGCTTTTACATCGCTCTCCCTCACAGGGCCTGCTGGTAAAGCCTTCATCTAGATTCCAGGTCATGCTAGAACACTTGTAATGTCTTTTACTTCAGATGAGCCTCATTTTTCTGGGGTTTTCAGTATATTTAATGCCTGTTTTGTGGGTTTTTTTTTCTTCATTTTGTGGGTAAGGTTGAGCTCCTATCAGCTGAAATAATTTTTACTTTTGTGTCCCACTTTCTCATCTCTAATGAAACTTCTTGAATGTCCAGTCCCAGTTTCCAGTATTTACATGAACTTTGCTTAATTCATTTCTTGGGGTGATCATTCATCCATATGGGTTTGATGCCACCCTTACAGAGTTGTCCCTTTGACATTTCACATCATTTGTGTCCTGAAGACATTCCAGGTTTCTACTGAAATCCAGGTCAAGGATATTTTCAACCCAGTTCACTCCAGTAACATATCCCATTACATTCTCAATTTTAATTCAATTCCAAAATTTAATTCTCATCACTTTATCCCATAGGGCCAAAGCACAACGAATAAGAAGTCTGTGTTGCTTCTGTAAAAACTTCTAAAGAGCCTTTGATTTTAGCTCAGCACCCTCTTTGTGGGTGCTGTGGATGGGTAATGGAGCTTGTCTGCTGCCATGTGCCAGTGCCCTGAGCTGGGGCGGGTGTTCCTGCATCAGTAAGGATGTGCAGATGCAGGGCTGAGAGGTTGCTCAAAGAGGGCTGGACACCTACCCCTGCTCCACCCTGCTCCTGCAGTGGTATGTTTGAACAAGAAACAATAACGTGCTCAGTAATGGCATCAGTAAAGTTGTACCAGGAGAGCAGGTGTGCTTGTGTGAAAGATAAACTCTTCCCCCCTGCAAGAATAAATGATCCAGATCTTGGGGTTTGGTTAATGTTCCTGTCTTTAGCCTGCTGCGTACACAGCACCCTGCTGCATAAGCTGCCCAGAACTGTGTGCCTCTGTAGGCACAGAGCTGTGATAACCAGCACTATCATTCTCTCACCTGGTGCCTTTAACTGAACAGCCTCTCATCATTATACATCGTTAATGTGTGTTCTTTATTGTACAGTCCAGCAGCCACCTTGCCTTAAAAATGACCAGTGACAACATTAAAAAGAAAAGGCCAGTGACAACATAAAATAACATCATTGGCTGTGACTGAAGGATCTTGTTTCCCTGCTAGTTCAGGCTGTCACCTTCCTCTGGAGCAGTATTTAAATTACGTCTGAATTTAGGCAAATGGGTTTTGTTCGCTTGCCTTGAGAATTAGAGTTAATCCATCTTTCTCACCGAGGGAAAATTCCTCCAGAGGCTTCTTGCTCTTGTTTCACTGCTTATTGCTTATCACTCCCAGTTTGCACGTTACTGGCTTGTGGCGTTCCAGCTGCATTTGAATGAGCAAAAGAAAAGCCAGCTGGTGCTCTGTTGTTCTGATTTTTATATCAGCATTTTGGTTTCAAAGACATTTATCTAATCTTATTAACTGGCTTTACCAAGAGGATTTCCTCACAGACTTAACTGGGAGAAAACAAACAGGCAGCAAGGAGGGGGTGGTGGAGGATACCTTCTGTAACTCTGCACAGAAGCATGCTCCTACCTACTGGAATTAAATCATTGAGTCAAATGCTGGGGTGTCCTGACCAAGGCAGGGAAATTAGTTCAAATGGTGTGTAGACCTTTGGGGGTAGCAAGCATGCAGCCTAAGGTCTGAATTCCCAATGAGACAGAGGCAAAAGTCATGGCATTCATAAATCCAGAGAGTTATTTGACATAATGTAAACCCCAGTAACATAAATTTACAAGCTACATATTTATTTTATAGTGTTCCTTAAAATTAGTTGCTGCTAAAAAAGGATTTCTACTACAAATAAAGAATCGTATCTTTAGTCAGTCCTTTGTTAATGTAGCAACTCTCAAGTTCTCCAAATGGAGGCTGTACATCCAGGACTTCATCTGTCAAAGGGCACCCCAGAATCTGGGAGGTTATCCAATTAGTTTAAAGAAACTTACAGCAAGGATGACTGGCTAAAGAGAGAAGTCTCTGGGAATATTAAGAAAAGAGAAAGAGGAAGAGAAGAGAAGAGAAGAGAAGAGAAGAGAAGAGAAGAGAAGAGAAGAGAAGAGAAGAGAAGAGAAGAGA
>JANHFX010002444.1:26157-40499 GCA_027560015.1 Chloroceryle amazona
AACTTGTAGAGTAGGGTGAAAGGTTGGACATGATGATCCCATGGGTCTTTTCCAACCTAGATGATTCTATGATTTTAAATGAATGTTTGGTTTTTTATTTTTTGACAATTATTGAAAATTAGAGACATTGTTTTAGATGGATTTGTTTTATTCCTCCCTTTTTTGTGAGACTTGACTAAAAGAATATATCTCCTCTATTTCAAAGCAATGCATTTGTTGAGTGGTCTGAGATTGAATTTTGCAGCAACTTTTTCACAATTTTGCTTCATCAGTAAGTACATCTCTCAGGTGGGACTTCTAAAGACTGCAAGAGTAGGGGAAGTTTATCTTCTTGTATAACTGCACTGGAGATAAAATTTCCTGTCCTTATTTTGCCAAGAGAGATTTACTTTCTCCTGTGATAATGTGCAGGCCCAAATGCTTTCCTTGGGAAATCATTCATCATTTTATCTCCTTATTGAGAATATTTTGGTTTATGACTTTGTTTTCTCTTTGAGAACAAAAAAAAATAGTCCTTGTCCCACTTGTACTGTTAGCCATATATTAATCACACCACATGAACATCTTTTGCTTTTATCACATAGTGAACACGTTTTTCCTGATTCCCCAAAACAGGTGTGTAAATGAGAAGCTTTCTTACTACCTCATCTCTCTCCTCTTCTCTGGTCATTATAGCCACAAGAAGATGAGAAATTCAAAACACAAAAGGCAGCATGGGAAAGGTTAGATATTTCTTTGTCCCTCTAACTGTTTCTGATTAATTTTTTCCAGTGTAAACAATGTAGACAGTACAGTTACTCAAAAATCTTGTATGAACAAAAGAAATTGCCATTAATAGGTCAAATGATGTATATATATGTAATTATTTTTTTAAATTATTTTATTATTTTTTAGTTATAATTGTAATGCACTACAGTCCCTCTTTGGCTGGTACAGAAAAGGGTGCACTTCCAGGGCATTAGTTCTTTCAGGTTAGCATCTGAAACTGCTTATATCCCCTTTCTTCAAAGGACATATGTTTAATCAGGTTTCTGCTTTTCCAGGTCTATGCTCATCAATGCATATCCAAATTCCCATTGAGTAAAAGCTCAGATGTACCAGCATATACCACTGTCTGCATCACCTCTGGTGTCACTTTTCAGGGACTGAAAGTGAGTGTTCAAAGGGCAAAGGGACCTCTGCAAGCTTCATATTGGTCCCTGACCAAAATGAGCTGGTGACAGGGATTGCAGAGGCTTGCTATTATCTCCTTCTGGTCAGCTTCAGCACAGCTGAGGCAATCCAGTAGCAGCCAGCAACAGACAGGCATGAACAGGGGGAAATCATGCCCAGCAAACCTGGTAACTTATGGTGAAATGACTGGTTGGTAGATGAGGAGAGAGCAGTAGACATTGTCTTTCTGAACTTCAGTGTTTGCTGAAAACATGCCAGTAAACACTGATGACCAGATAGACAATGGACACTGTCTACTGTAAGATCCTCATAGAGTAGCTGATGAAGTATGGGCTGGATCAGAAGACACGTGAATTGAACAGCAACTGAACTGGCAGGCCCAGAGGTTAGTGATCTGTGTCATGAAGTATAGATAGAGGCCAGTACCTATCAAGGTACCTCAGGGGTCAACACTGGGTCCAATCCTGTTCAACATATTCAAGATGAGAAGCCAAGATGACCTCCAGAGGTGTCTTCCAATTTCAACCATTCTGTGAACATCATGGGATCACAGTGAAACTCAAGGTCCATTGGGAAAGGAAATCCTACAGTGCTTTAAAACACAGCAAAGACTTTCAGACATGGGTCTAAATTACCAATATAAAAGTTTAATGCAAGTAGAAACCCAAGAAACTTTTAATTCACTATTATGTGCTCTGTCAAGCATAGCTTTCTTTTTTTGTTGTTTTTAACAGGTATTCTTGGTTGAATAAAAATTTGAAATCTCCAAGTAGTCTAAAACTGAAAAGTCAGAATCATGCAATGAAAAAATTGCCTTTTTTTGGTCTCATAACTTTAGGCTATGATGAAAGGATGTACTCAAGGTTTTGAACATTTGAGTTAACAATACTGATATAGGATGTCTTTTTTTGACAAGCTTCAATACACCTAACAAAATCTCCTCTCATGGTCCCCTGTCTGCACCATAATACAATTAAACTGATAATCATTATTATAATTGTCAGGTATTCTGAAACAAATGATACCTAAAGCACTTCATGGAATATGTAGCATGAAAATTAAGCAATTTTAATCATTTCTGCAGCTCAGAGCCTTGTTGCCTAAAACTTTGCTAAAAAGAGGTGAAAGCACAGGAGAGTCCTCCTAGGTGTGACCTTGGCAAAGACTGTCCTAATACTCTCACCAGCTTCCTGGCAACCCTGTCAGAGAAGGGTGAATCAGAGAGTCAGCAGCACTGAGAAAAGAAGCTGAGGCTTCCTAGGAGAGTGGCTTTGAGGAGACAAGAGGTGTTCACAGATGAGAAGGTGACACTGCTGTCCTGGTGCAGAGCAACTCCATGTGAAGACAGCAGAAGTGGCAGTGAGCACATACAGGGAAGGGAGGATATCTTACCCTTTGCCCCAAATTAGGCTAACTATGCATATTGATAACCACGGCCTTGCATGCCTCTTGACAAGGAGGGACATCTCTTTCTGGAGCAAGTAAGAGCAAAGAAGAGTGTCTCAGATGCCAATTTCCCCTTCAGTATGGGAACCGATATTTTGGGCAAGTGCCTTTGACCATGAAATCTCACCTGTGCTGCTGAAATCACAACCTGTTTTGAGTAGCTTTTAGAAATACTCTGATTTAAGATGAACTCCACCAAGAAGAAGTTTTGGTTTTTCTAAACATAATTAATCACTTGATTGGGTTACTCTTGTAAAAGCAATGGTGGTAAAGTAAAATAAACATACTGTAACTTTCCTTCCAGGATATGTCTGGCATCATCAAGGTCAGGACTGGATTGAAGGGGAAAGATGCCAGATGTAGCCTCTCTCTGGAAGGTTGTGTATATTTAACTAAAATATTTTTTTCCTTTCTCAAACATGAATCAACTGACTTTACAAATGGTATTTTATGCATGTAAATTAAATTAGAAAAATAAGATAACCTTAATAGTTAATTTTAAAGATAGAACAGAGAAGAGAAGAGAAGAGAAGAGAAGAGAAGAGAAGAGAAGAAGAGAGAAGAGAAGAGAAGAGAAGAGAAGAGAAGAGAAGAGAAGAGAAGAGAAGAGAAGAGAAAAAGACAGCTTCACTTTCTCGTGAGTCAAATGAGGAGAATTATAGCTGTCCTCATGTTTTGTGATTAGTGTAGTCAAGGTCCCTGGTACTGGGTATGGACTTGCTTCTCCTCCTCCTCCTCCTCCTTCTTCCTTTCCCTTCCTCTTTTGCCATCCACAGACTCCATACTTGCATGAAAGACATTGATTCTTAAGAAATCTTTTTATATTTACATTTGTTAGCAATGAGGGGTTCGTGCTTAACTTAAAAGCTCTGTTTGGGGTAGCACCAGCAGAGAAGAAAGGATGAGTACTCATCCTGGGCTGAATCAGAGGAGTGGCAGATGACTGCTTCTCCTGGCAACAATAGTGAGGTTCCAGGGACACATTGCCTTGGCAATCCTGCCCAAAGCAAGATCATCAAGAGCTACTGTACCTTCCTAGCTCTCTCTAGATGCTGGGAATTGTCCACGGAGCAAACTGCATTGCCATGTCTGGAAGGAGAGTTGCATGATGATGCATTCCCATCCCATGGCCATCGCAGATGTTGGCATCCCTAAACAGGCACAAGAGTATGTCCAGTTAATTCAGAAGCATTTGAGATTGTCTGCAGATCAAGCCCATCACCTCTTCCTCATTGCTTACAGCACCTGTTAGCCAAAGGTATGGCTGGGCAAACCTTCCTGCTGCTTCCAACCTGGTCCAGCCACCTTCTGCTTCAGTCAGCAGGTCTGTGAGAGAGTGGAGTGCCTGGGTGTAATCTGGAAGGTCTGCATTGCACACTGTAGCCTCTCCAGGAGCTGAAGAATGGCAGGCTGGGGTGCACCCACCTCATCCCAGTCTGCAGAGCTGTCTTGCCCTGGCAGGCACAGGGAGCTCACACCACACAGGGAGCTCAGGTGATTTTATAGAATGACATAGAGAGAGAAGTCCCAAGGGCTAATGGAAACAACACACCTCTAATAAGGGCACATCTGTTAAAGTTACATCAGTAAATGTGCAAAATACAGGAAAATGCTTCATCTATCGTGATGAAAAGCTGCATGTTATTCCTGAGTGAACATATCTCCCCTAGCACCTACATTCCTATAGGTTCAGCACCTGTCCTCATGGGGAAGCTACTGCAAAATGAGTGTGTGTGAGGAGGTGAATTTAAAACAATGCTCTGATTTAACTCCTTAAAGAAATGTCTCTATTTATCACAAAGAGCACCTTTTGGTCACTCCACTCTACCTACCTCCAGAACTGGATAAATGGAGTCAGCACTTGGTAGAAAATAAGCATGCCCAAGCTTGAAGTTAATACAGAGCAGCCAATTTCCCCATTGCAGCCATGTTCTGAGATGAGAACAGCTTCTTAATTCTCCAAATCCTGTACTGTGCACCCAGAGTGGAAGATTTCTTCATTGTGGGAACAGATTTGTTTCCTTCTCTTTTCTAATTTAAAACACATTCAATCAAGCAGGGACCCTTTGAAAATCTGGATGTGCAGCACAGTGATGGCTTTTGATTTTAAGATCCAAGGCATTGTTTCCCAAGCCCCCATGGCCTGAACCCAGGCTATCAAAAAGATCTTAACTGTACAAGATGAATAAAGCAGACAGTGGCTTGCTGTCCCCTGGCAAAACTGAGTTGCTTGTGCTAAGAACAAAGCTTGCAAGTCCAGTTAGTGAGGCTTTGTTGAGGAATTCTTCAAGTATATGAAGAAGACCATGCCAAACTTTGCTTGATCACTGAGTAAGAAGCAAAATTTCCCACCTGTGAGAAACGTTCGTTTGAGATTTAGTGTCAGATCAAAGTGGGCCAAAATTGCCTCTAACCAGAATTGTTTCAGATGGGATCTCACAGGCCAGTGTCTCTGGGAACTGAGGAAGGGGTCTTTTGCACCATGAGATGCAGACTGCCCACTACTGCAGACCCATCCCTTTCCCAAGCTGCATCCTTAGGGATACTCTGGGACCACAGGCAGACCCAGTATGAGCCACAGATCCAGTATGATCATAAAGAGACCCAGACAGGCTTTGCACCTAACATGATGTTACAGACTACTTAACAGAACACAAGAGCTAAAGATCTGGAAAAAAAAAATCATGGCATGTATACAGCTTTGTTCTATTTCTCATCCTGCTGAAGAATTAGGAAATGGTGAAGCTCTCTAAATTTTCAACCTTCTTTTTCCAGTTGGTAGTTTTCCTTCAGGATCATGTCTAGGTAGACTTGTTCTCGCTGTCCTTAAAGGGTTCCCTGATTCAAGTGAAATCCCTGGGAGAAAGTGAAGAAAGTGTGTCTGTATTTCATCTTTTTCATCCGAAGCTTAGTATTTAGTCCCTGTGAAAGCAATTTTGCATCCTGCTCCTAACCAACAGCAGGCTTCTTTGCTTCATTGCTATTAATTTGTCTCTGTATAGCTGTACCCTGTTGAACAATATTTCCTTGCCTAAGTAATCTCTAAATACTCCTCCTGCTGCATCAGTGCAGTGGTTGACTCTCCAGCAGATAAATGCTTTGGTTTCCACAGCAAAAGAGGGATTCCAGTCCATCACAATATTTTATGGCTTAACAGGGCCATCTGAAGGGCCTTTCTTCTACTGTAATTCTTCAATTGCACATAGATAAATAGGAAGGTATTTTCTTGTGCCAAATGCAATGTTAAAACACGTTTTTCTCCACTGATAGGAATATATACATTACATGTATAAAAGTCACATCCGTTTACTGGAGATTGATACCCATGAAAAAGATTTCCCATTTCAAATTGCACTTAGTTAAGAGCTTTTGCCTTATGGTGTCCTGGTTTCTTAATTAAAATGTCATATAGTACTAGGTGAAATGCTTTGAGGAAGAAATGCCTTTGTCATTATTTTGCCCTAATTAAACAAATGTACGGTCCAACAGCTGTTGAGCAGCCTCTGTACAATACTTTTTCTACACTTCATCATGGCAAAGCTTCCTCCTTCAGGCTTGAAATAACTGCAGGAGGCAAAGCCTAGAAGGAATCTTCTCTTTTTGCACCCAAGACCTATTTCTGTTCTGCCTTTTTGTGACTGTTTAATACATTTTGAGCAAGTATCCAGCCAAGGTGGGTGTAATCCATTTGCAGAGAATTCATTCAGAATTTGCCAGTCACTTGGGAAACAGTCCCAAGGTGATTCCTCTGTCAGCATTTGGCAGGGATCGGGCTGCGTAGTGCTTTGGAGGAAGCACAAGTTCCTGAATATTTTTCCCGTGAAATGTTGTATAAAATTATGACTTGGTATAGACAAATAGCTGAGATGTGAGCAGATGATTTCATGCATTGTTTTAATTAGTTCAGGTTCTGGGGATCTGACTGTATATCTAGACCACGTTTCACCTCACCTAACAAAGAACCAATGCTGAAATTCAGGTCCAACTTCACTTTCCTAGAAATCTACCTTCAGTTCCAACTTAAACACTGAGTGCATTTAAATTCTGGTGTAGGTGATCCTGCTCTGGCAGGGGGGTTGGACTGGATGCTCTTTCGAGGTCCCTTCCAGCCCCTGACACTCTGTGATTCTGTGTTGACCGCCTTCTGAACGTGGTTACTTCTATGAGTTTCTCTCTAGGCTGTGGCTATTTACAGTGCCTTTTCTTTTCTTTGAATACCTTGAAAGCCCCAAAGCCACTCTAGTTTGCCTTGTGGGTATTCCCTCCCTTTTTCTTCCCCTTCTTCCCTGTTCCCAACTGCTCTGCCAAGCAGATACCCTGGGAGCATGGGCTGTGGTCTCCATCGGAGGGAGTTAGAGCATGAGGTGGCTCCCACCCTGCAGCAGCACTGTCCCTCCCCTGGGGCTGGCTGGTGGAATAAGCCCTTCACCCCACACCACCCATGCTTCTTTGAAAAATTGGCCTTTGCACTTGTGGGGAAGAAAAAACCTGAAAGCCAGCTGGCTAAAGAACATACATTCTTGGATCAGATATTAACAAATAAAGAAGAAAACTCTTCTCCGATTTTTTCTTGGCTGTCTCTCACATTGCTTCTCTTCTCTGTATCTCTGTAGAGATTTGCTTCACCCTTTCAGCTATTTTTTGAGGTCATGTAAATCATTGTCCTGTCTCCTTTGAAGTGCCATTGTGCTGTGAGAGTCTGAGGATGACCATTTGCCATCGGGTGAGATGAGAGCCATCAGGTACGGATGGGTTAAGAGGAACTGAGTCAACACCTGCCCTTGAAATAGTGCCATTCTTATTTCTCAGGTTATAAAACCTTTCATCTGTAAAGGAGAAGCTGCAATTTTAAGGTGTTTTTTGTAGCCAGTTTATCCAACTGCCCACGAGTGATGCTTTTATACTCAAAGAGAAGTGGCTGATGACTTATTTCTCTGTGCAGCTCTATTCCATCATCACTGTGATATCTGAGCATGGCTACCACCCTGCATGAGCCCTGAGAGATTCCAGCCTATTTTAGTCAAGCATTTGCCTCCTTCTCTGTATTCCTCAGCAGGTGTAAAACTACAGATCCAACTTCCTTGGAGAAAACTTGCAACAACAAGCAGCAGAGTTTTGCATATTAAGGGTCCATAGCCTCTATAAATGACTGGTCACCTGAACTTGGCTTTACAGGTCACTAAATGATGATCCAAGGTTTATGTGCGAGGACCCACATGAAACACTCTTCTCTCCTTTTGAACTCCCCGGTGGATTTATGCTGCCTGGTGGAAAAGGACCTGGGGGTGCTGGTCAACACCCAGCTAAATATGAGTCAGCAGTGTGCCCGGGTGGCCAAAAAGGCCAATGGCATCCTGGCCTGTGTCAGAAATGTGTGGCCAGCAGGAGAAGGGAGGTGATCATGCCCCTGTACTCAGCACTGGTGAGGCCACACCTTGAGTACAGTGTTCAGTTCTGGGCACCTCACCACAAAAAAAGACATTGAGGTGCTGGAGCAAGTTCAGAGAAGGGCAACCAAGCTGGTGAAGGGTCTGGAGAACAAGCCCTGTGAGAAAAGGCTGAGGGAATTGGGACTGCATAGTTTGGAGAAGAGGAGGCTGAGGGGAGACCTTAATGCTCTCTACAAGCACCTGAAAGGAGGTTGTGGTGATAAGAGTGTAGGCTCTTCTCTCATGTAAATAATGGTAGGACAAGAAGAAATGGCCTGAAGTTGCTCGGGGGGGGGGGTTAGGTTGGATATTAGGCAGAATTTCTTTACTGAAAGAGTAGCCAGATGCTGGAACAGGCAGCCCAGAGAGGTGGTGGAATCACCATGCTTGGGTGTATTAAAAAAACCAAACCATGCAGCTGAGGAACTTCAGGACATTCTTTAGTGGGATGGTGAGGTGTTGCCAATGGGATGGGGTGAACTTAGAGGTCTTTTCCAACCATGAGAATTCTGTGATTCTGTGTGATTCTGTGATTTGTGGCATTCTCTTCTGTGAAGGACAAGAAGGAAACTGCCTTAGTTTACATCTGTGCACTCATACTTGGTGAGAAAACCAGATGTAAGACCTTTGCAAGAAACCCAGCACTTGCATATCCCTGCATAAACAGCAATCAAGGACAAGGCTTCTGAATTTAGGATGCCTTTTGTGGTGCATGTTCTCAAAGGAGTTTTCTTTTTTGAGTATAAGGTACAGCTTCTCTTGGAAAAAGAAAATCAACAAGCACCATAAATGACAACTTGTTATGGATGTAAATATTAATTATACATTGAAATTCTGGAACTGTTTTTACTAGAAGCTTGTTAGCTTGTTAATTATCATAATTATCATACAAGGGGAAAGGGAAGAGAGAGAGACTGATTAGTGTTGGTAATTTGCCTCATCCTTTCTGTGCTGTTGCCTTTTTTTTTTTTTTTTCATTTTAGGAAAATTAATTCTATGAAATTATCACTAGGGTGCTGTGTGCTTCAGGACACGTCCGTACGATGCAGCATTGTTCTGGCAGAATGCAGCCTTAATTCATGCTTGGCACCTTTCCCATCCCTCTCCTCCTTGCCATGTTTGAGTCTGCCACTCCTGGGCAATGCCATATCATCCACTGCTCTTCCCTCAAAATAAAACACGAGT
This sequence comes from Chloroceryle amazona, assembly GCA_027560015.1. Classification (NCBI taxonomy): domain Eukaryota; kingdom Metazoa; phylum Chordata; class Aves; order Coraciiformes; family Cerylidae; genus Chloroceryle; species Chloroceryle amazona. The sequence goes on from JANHFX010002444.1 coordinate 35,391, forward strand.
CAAAACAGGGACAGACTCACAGTGCTCCTGAAACCTCAAACAAATCTGGGTTTGCAGAGGAATAAAGGAAAATGCTGCTGGTTTGATTACAAGAGAAGAGAGGAAAAGAACCCCTAGGACATAGGGCTGTTAGGGGATACTGCTGGAAACCACAGCCATCCTTAGTGTTTTGGAGGAAACCTGGGGCAGGATTCCTCCTCCTGACAACCTTAATGGACTCTTATTTGCTCCTCTTGCAGCTATATGGGGGGGACAGCCCTGGGTACTGAGAGGGGAAAAAAAAAAAAGTCCCATATAACATTTATTCATAGAAGATTTTTAATTAACTTTGAGGTAGGAAGTAAAAAGTGAGCTTAAAGACCTATGTTTCATCACGGTAAAAATTTGCCTTTCAGGTTATTTAAGGTTCCATACTGCCTCCTGAGTTGCTCAGGATATTCAGGAAAGATCTGGAAAAAGGTTATGAAGCCACCAAATCCACAAAGAATACGGAATTAGTCAAACTCTGAATAGGCTGTGAGAAACTTCAGAGGCACCTAATCCAACCAGATGAATGGGAGACACAGTGTCAGACAAAGTTCAGCTCTGTTCAGACAAAGTGGTGCACACTGAAGGGGAGGAAAAAAAAAAAATGCATGTGCTCCTGTGCCATCCAAGGCTCTCAATTACCTGCCATGGCTTGGGAAAGGCAGCTGAGTGTCACTGTGGACAGCTCAGTGATCATTTGGATGCAAAGCACAGCTTTAATTTATTGGTCAGGCAAGATGTTAGACTGCAAATGAACAGGATGGGGAATAATGTGTAAAATACAAGCAATTAATAATGGAAGTCGATGATGCATTCCCATTTGGGATAACATATGCAGGACAGGTCACCCAACACTCCTAACCTTCACAAGAAGCCTGCACCAGAGCAAGACAGAGTTCAGAGAAAGGTGACAGGAATGGAGAAGGGCATGTGAACTTTCTGTGTGACAAGAGACTGAAAAGACTGGACAGTTTACCTTTTAAAAAGGTGGGAAAGAGGTGCTCTGTTATAAATACTGTAGGGTACATTGTGCTATGCATCTAGCAAACAGCCTCTTTGCCCTGTGTTACAAACCAGGAGCAAGAAAGGAGTGAATTGAAAAAGTAGCAATATCAGAGCTGCTCAAGAACACCAAATGTTTTGCACACATATCATCAGCTTCAATGCCACCAGACATCATTTGCTAAGCCTGTAGCATCGGTTTGTCATGATAAGCAGTGGGTTTGTGGAGTGAATGGCTGGTGCTGGAACCCCCATGCTGTTTGCCTTCAGGGCTTTTACACCAGACTAGTGCCTGACACTGGATCAGACCTCCTCTGATCCCACAGACCAAATATTCAGCAGCAGCACCCTGTCAGTCATGCTCCTTGGGTGCAGTTTCCTTCCATCCCATGGAAATGCACTAGGTAGACATGAAAACTCCACCCTGTGAACCAAATCATGGCATGAGGGGCCCTTTGGGACAGCTGATTCCAAAGCACAGCTCAGATCCAAACTCAGGTGTTAATGCAGATGTAACTTTGGAGCTCAAGGACATGCTAAACCTCAAAGGTTGATATTTTTTGCTGTAAAGAGAATGTCAGAACTAGACCAATGAAACTCAGAATTTTCTAACTGTTTTATTTTACTTTGTTTTACTTTCTTTTATATTTATACTTTTTTTTATTTCCATTAAGTGACAGTAATATTTTGGTTTAAGGACCAAAGAAGACATTACAAAAGTCTCTGATGTCTCTTCATAGCCAGTCAATTCTGGAATTAAATGAAATATTTAAGTGCACTTGTATTACACTGTTTGATAAATTTGTGCACACTTAACATGCATTTACTTAGATAAATCTCTAGGGTGTTTCTCATGACACTGTTTCCTTGCTCTTGCTGTCCACAGTGCAGACTTTGGAGCAGCTTTTGAAGTGGAAGTACTCATATGTTACACGAAATCAAAGAGATTATTTCTTTCTAAATGATTTTACTGTTTTCAGATTGTCAGAGCTATTCACAGAACAACTCGAGCCAGGCTGGGCTGAGGAGACCTTCCAGAACAAGCTCCAGGGTGAGAACACACGGGGTTTGAAATGATTCTTGCCACCTGATCTGGTCCATCAAGGCACACACGTTAGGATTGCCCTTGCAAATGTCGCTGGGATCTGCACAGTAAGTTGCTCTCTGCCACATTCAAAGACAGATTTTTGTTTTGATGAGAACTGGTTGCATTTTAGTCAACTCACACAGGCATCCAGTGACAGCTCTCACAGCCTCAGACTTATTTAACTAGAGGTAGGCATTGCCATTATTCATGCAAACGGTATCTACTTGTTTCTTCTTCAGGTTTTGACTAAATAATACTTGAAATTATCTACCAGCTGTCAGCTATCCACCAGTAAATGTGTCCAGGAGAGACGAGAAGTTCCTCAGCTCTGATTGACAAGCCAGCAAAGAATTCAGGTGAAGACTTGTTGGGGAGTTTAGACCTGTGTTAGGATTGTGCCAGGAAATAAAGGTTTCCACTTTTTGACCAGAGCCTAGGACTTTCTGTACTGAGCTTAGGTTGGATAATGCCATCGAGAGAGGGGACAGAGGTGGGACCTGGCTCTGCACAACCCACTAGGCAATAGCCAGCCTCACAACCTGCCAGCATTTGTGGCAGCAAGGGGGGGACACATTTTCCTTCGTGCATCTGCACTGACCATGGCTGTAGGGGTGTGTGACTCTGTGATGAGTATAAACAAGAGAAAACACCCCAGGCCAGTTAGCAAGTGAAGACCACTGGACTGTTTGGTCTCTGATTGGTTTCAGTGGTTCCCTGCAGCCAGAGCATCCCAACAAAAGCTCTCAGGAAATTGCCCTGTGGAGACCTCAGTGTGACATCTGGAAGATGCACCTATCTCTGGAGGAGAGCAGTTCTGCTATAATTATTCACGTCTGATAATTAACCAGGATGTAATTAGATATAATCACCCTGACAACAGTGTGCACCTTTTTCAACATCCAAGGAGGAGGCCTTGCTGTCCACCTGTGTCTGATCAAAAGGGATAATAGAGGAGTGAGCCATTAGTGTGCACATGGTAAGAGAGCTGGGCTAGAGCTCCCATTGAAGATCTGATAAGTGATACAGCCAAGCATGGGAGAAAATAATTAATTCATGATATTTTTTTCAACTGTCTTTGCTATCATGATCTCAGTTGTCAGTAGCCAACCTGTTTGAGTAATGCTGCATAAAAAAAAAAAAAAATAAAAAAAGAGGCCAGGGCAGCTAAAAGAGAAGAGAAACATTTTCTATGCTATCAGCAGGGTTCAGTGAAATTACGGTGTCCCTTTGTTGCAGCAAACAACAAGGGAACAGCTGAAACGTTTTGTATCCATCTGTGCATGGCACCTACCCAAAACCTGCTTAACACAAATGCACCAAAGCCCCTGACAAGCACCCTGTCCTCTGCTCATCCAGAAAGACCAGAATTGTTCACTGAAATCCCACAGCCACAGAAGGAGGGCTTAAAAACGTGAGATGGGAGAGACCGGTGCCTACCCCAGCCTCACACTGAAGGGCAGCTGAGATCCCTTTGCCTCAGCCCTGTCAGGGCTACGCACAGAAAAGAGGAGCAGTGAGGCCGTGGAGCCCTCTCAGGGATCCCTCAACATTCCAGGAAGCTTTAACTGAATTCCCCAAAGCAGTCACTTTCCCATGTCCAGACTTTGTCTGAGCTCTAAAGGCTGAAGTTGACTCTGCTCTTACATGAAGTAAACCCAACATTTTTGGCTTTCTGCTTTAGAACTTACAGGTTCCTCCTGCCCACTGCATACAGCACAGTTTTCTCCATCAGCAGCTTTGAATCAACTTTCAGGATGCCAAAATTTCACTGGCTTGTACCTGAACTTCAGCCCAAGGCTCTTGAAAGAGCGAGGTCTCCTAAAGCAGCAACTTTTTCATATGCTTTACATGGGAAATAACCAGAAATTAATACAGTGCAGTAGAAAATGCTGATAACTGGCTTTGTGAGAGCCTCTGTGCTCCATGCTCACAGACCCCCACAAAAAGGCCGTGCTGGGGTCAGAGTCAGAGAACTAATATAGTCAACATCTGGAGCTAAAGAAGTCTAGCCAGAAGTTAGTCTCTGTCTAAACCACCCAGCCACTACACCATAATCTCTTTTTTTGCTCCCAGGGTTGAACCCGTGGGTCTTAGACAGGCTCAGTGATGATACCTGCACCTGCCCATGCTTGAGTCACCCTGTAGAGAACAAGCTGTGGATAACCACCACCTTCCCCCATCTGCACAGGATGGCATCACGTCAAACCCTCTACAGTCCAACATCTGCCTTTCATCCAGCTAGCACAAGGTACTCTGTCTTCACCCGTTCCCCTTTTGACACAAATAAATATTTCTTCTTCTTTCTTTCTTTCTTTATTTGTCTACATTTTGCTGTTTCCTATGGATTCTGCTGCATTCTCCTCCAAGACAGAGGTGGGCAAATGTCATTTTTATAAGCCCCCAAACAGACGTGCAATTTTCTTCTTGAACTCTTGAGAACATTTGCTGAGACTGTCAGCTAGGCTTTGTTACTTATAACCAAAAATCCCTTTTTCCTGTGTTTTCCCAGCCTCAAATGCCTCTTTCCATGCCTCCCCCTTGCCTTTGCTGGCTGCCTGTGGGACCCTGGTGCGTACCATTGTGAAAATGCTGCCTACAAAGTACAGGTTGGAGAGATGCCTCATCACATTAAGCAGAAATATCTCTACTGGCACAATCAAAGTGTAAAATACTGCTTTTTCTGGATATTTCTCAGCATTTACTGTGTTTTGGCAATCAGTGCTGCATTCATTGAAAGCAAGTACCAGAGCAGTGTGGATACAGTCAAACTCCAGGTGCTTTAAAACACCATAAACAAATCTTCTGGCATTTTTTCTGGGTTTTTTTTTAATGTCAATATTCAGGAGTTTGGTTTAAGTCCAAGGCTGGCTGGGGAAGCAGCTTTGCATGGTGACAGCAAGGCAGCCAAGCTGGGCTGTGTGTCCTGGGCACACTGCAGCAGCCACTCTGCCCTGCCAGGACCCCCCCTCCTCCTTGCTTCCCCTTCCTGCCTC
>JANHFX010002444.1:55772-69587 GCA_027560015.1 Chloroceryle amazona
CTTTCCCTTTCCCTTTCCCTTTCCCTTTCCCTTTCCCTTTCCCTTTCCCTTTCCCTTTCCCTTTCCCTTTCCTTTCCATACTGCATTAACTCCCAGGCTGCCCATTCCTATGTGTGCCCAATGCTGCTGAGTCACAAGAGGAACTAAATTAGGGTTTGGGATTTGCTGGCTGCATCTGTACCACACAACTAAGGGTGCAGGTCCACTGGAAAACAACCACCTGCCCTGATAAATATTTAGCATGGCTCCTGGCAAGGTGTGGGCCAGCTGGGAGTGACAGACAGATCCCAGGCACAGCCTAGGACAGGATTCAGGATTCAGGCTTCAGGATTCAATTCAGAGGAAGCACAGTCACTGCCAAAAGCATGAGTAACAAAAGCCATCAGGTTACCTCAGGGGCTGACAAATGACATGCTATTTACCTCTTCCAATGGAAATACTTCTTTTCAAGTTGATTTTTAGCCTTTAATTCACTGAAAACTGCACCTGCCAGAAAATACTCTGGGAATGGGTGACCAATGCACCACCTTGATTTTGCTAGGGCTTTACAGTCTGTTTATTGGTTTTTGTCTAATTCTTTGTTTCTAGAATACTGACTCCAGGAGTTTAGCAGGCACTGTTGTACACACAGGGTACCTTTCACCACCCCACCACACTGATACCTTCAAGGATTCCAGACTGGAGACACCAGTTGGCACATGCATTTTGGAGACTTTTGGTCAGAGAAATTTAGAGGCACGTTCCAAATAGAGCTATAACGTCTTCCTGAGGCAAAAAGAAATGTCTGAGCTTCAAGCTGAAACAAGGTAGGTTTAGACTGGACACTAGGAAAAAATTCCTAATAGCCCATGTTGAATGTGTTAATGACAGTAATGGAGTTTCAGCTCTTGCTTTCAGCTTCTATGAACCGTTTCAGCTTATATGAACCATTCCATTATCTTGCACCAGCTTATACAATTTATATTTTTAATATGGAAGCAGCCCGAAGATCTTTCCCTATTATTTCATGTGCATCAAGATCTATTGTATAAAAATCTGACTGAATGAAAGAAAGTGATCCTGGGCCACTCCTTTGACAAGTCTTGAATCCATCTAGGCTTCTAATTATGGTAGCCATTGCCAAATATCTTTCGTAATGACTCTTGCAAGAGAAAATAGTTCTGGTTTATAATTTCACACAAGCATGACATCTGACTTTTTTCCATTTGCTTTCTAATAACATAAGATGGTGAAAAATGATGCAATTAAAGTTCTAAATTTTGATAAGGGTCATTCTCAATTGCTTCAATCATGAGGAGAAAATATGTTTTTAGCAGCTAGAGAAGCTGCTATATTTTGCAGTTTAAATAATGTTCACTTCCTCACCTTTGTACCGAAGTATTTCAGGTGCCAAGCACCTATTTTCACTCATTAAGTGTTGTTCTGTCACACTTTTCTTGGCTGTCCCTACATGTATTTCATGATGATCGTGAAGTTCATCCAGAGCTGGTAATTTTTTTCTCCATTGATAATGTAGAGCAGGATAAGACCCAACTGTCAATCTCACACCCTGGTTTCATCAGAAACCAGTGGCTTCTTAAAGAGTTGTGAAGTTCTCAGAACCCTAAAGTTATCCATAGTAGAGCACTACAATTTAGTTGAGATGCAACTGGTGGGATCTCCTCTTGGCTTTCCGTAAGGAAACAGTCACTCCTGATGCAGAGAAAACCTGCTTTCCCCTTAGCAGTGGATAATTTTGCCCCGTTCTTGCAATGTCAAATACAAAGTAAACTGGGAATGCTGGGCTTAGTAAGACAAGCAAAATAACTCCCCTGTGCTTGAAGGTCTCATCCAGAGTGCTGGGTCCAGGCTGGGGCACCACACTTCAAGAAGGATGTGGACTAACTGGAAACAGTCCAGGGAATAGTGATGAGACAGCTCAAAAAAGTAACCTAAGAGGGAAGGCTGAAAGAACTGAGGTTGTTTAGAATAAAGACAGGACTAAGAGGAGATGTAGAAACATAAATGCAGCTATGTAAATGATTGCTGCAAAGAGGAAGGAAATAAACTCTTGTCTATACTGACTGTGGACAGCACAAGAAAAATGAGCTGTCATGAAGGGTTACAGATGGATGCAGCCTTAGATTTCTGGTGGAGTAGTGGGCTGAATTTGCAGATGATCTGAGCAGTGGGGAAAGGGGAACTCCACAGCTCAGATTGTCCCTCTCCAGTGCTGTCCACACCTGTAAAAGTCACATGTTCAAGCCAGAGCGGAGAAGGAGCCTGAGCCTGGAAGGAATGATGACAATCAGGCCAGCTGTGGGGAGAAACAAAATGTTTGTTTGGACAATTTGCATCTGTTGCTTTTCTTAACCGGATAAGAGAGTACACCATGTAATATACACACACCAGCCTCACTTACCGACAGAGACTTAAAATATTTACATCACGGACAAACAATGCCAAGGAACTCCCCTACAAATGCAGTGATTTAATAAACACACCACTGCAATGTAGCATTTATCTTTATTATATATAATCAGCTGTTGCTTTTACTTGGGTAGAAATAATGGCAAACTGAGCCAAGGTAAGATGGGAAGGTTCCCATTTCCCCAGTCCCAGACGTACACACCTTTTTGGCTTCTGAGAGTTCATACTGGTTTTAAGTCTGGGGGAGGCACAGCTAAGCATGTTCTGCCCCAGCACCATGGACTGTGTGTTTCTCACAGACCTGATGTGGTCTCTCCTAGCAGACGTCTCCTCCAGCAATCAGCAGGGGTAGCATCTTCCAGAATGCCACTGAATTAAATGATTTTTTTTTTAAATGAAGGTCTTATGCTTTAATTTAAAGACAGTTAGAACCTAATCTTATGCTAATATTATATAAAGAGTTTAAGGAATGATTAGCAGAATGAACTAATCGACTTCAGATGCGTTTTCTCCCTGAACAAAACACTTTATTCATGTGTGCACAAAAAACCCCAATAGACAGGAGAGTTGAAGAGCTGGCTGTTTGTCAAAGGCATTCACATCCTCTACAAATGCAGACTTTTTTTATATGCTTATAATTGTGATCTAGTCTGAAGCTTTATCTTTCTCTTTTTCTGCAGCAGTAGTTCCGTGGTCTTCTACCTTCGCCTAAAATAGAGAATTGCACTGAAGAGCACTTCAGCTAGAAACCACAGATTTTAAATGAAGTTTTGCTTCTGAAGAAAGAACTTCACAACTGGTTCCAGCACTGGAGTAGATGTTGGCCCATTTTGTTCAGGCTTGTGAAAACACGATGCCAGCAGGCTCTGAGAGTGGTAAGAACAGTCTTTCTGCAGTCTGAAGGTGCAAATAGATATAAATACACAAACATTACACATCAGGAAAACCTACTCCCTGGGCAGTGCGATGCCACAACTGTGGTCACAAATGGATTTCGTACCACGTGACTTCCCAGCTCCTAGTAAGCCCAGTGGCCCCTCTCCACCAGGTCTCTGTCACCTCTGTACCCACCCCAGCTGAGCTCAATATGCACATACCCAAATTACACTGGCCTGCATGTTCTTCAGTGCTTTTCAAGACAGGGCTGGTTTGTTTTTTTTCTTTTCCTTCTAATTGAACGTTTTCACCTAGACAGCAACTTATTTCATGTCAAAGCAGGGATAAATTTGCCTAAATGAATATCACCAGGAAAGACATCTGCTAAATAACACCGACTGCTTCACGAGTATAGGCGCCAGTGCAATCTCATCACAAATTAACTTAATTGGATGCAGAATAGCCTCCTCCTGAAGAGTCGTTTGCTTTGCTTTCACTTGATCTGTTGGGAAAGTACCTGGCCGTGGTGTCTCCCAGTGCAGGGACAATGATATCCCAAGAGGAGAGGAAGGCATGTTCTAAACAGCATGTGGATAATCTGGAGTTACAAAACACCTGGGAGTAGTTGAACTTCCAGAGGACACCACTAACAGTTGCTGTCATTGGTTTCCAGTGTGCAGCTTGGATGCAGTGCCTCAGACACCAGGCAGGAGGAAGCGCATGCCTGGATTTCCTTCCAGAGGACATCCAAGGGTAGGGACAAGACCATGATACCAGCAGCACCCTGGGTGGGGGAATGCAGGGCAGCCTGAGGTTCAGGATGGTTCTCAGTGATGCTATTTGGAGAAATATGAAAGTGTTATCAGGAAGAATGAGGAAAATAGTCAGCAGTGTGTCAAAACTTCAGCACCAAACCGTCTGCAGAACCTAGATGTTCTTCAGCAATGGAGGAAGTATAGGATGGCCTGTTTAAGGACTTTTGCCTCTTCTACAGTATCCTGCATCCCTGCAGAATCCTTCTTACTCCTGGCTGATGCTTGGAGGGGTATTTGGACATCCCATGTGGTAACAGGGAAGTCAAGAAGGGGTCCTTTTATCTACAAGGTTTAAGACCAAAGCTGGACACCTTATGCAAGGGCAGTCCACAGCAAAGAAAAGGACACCAAAAGAGAGAAGGCTCATCTTTGCTCACTAGAGGGACAAGAGAAGATCCAAAACCGTCACAGACAGGTCAAGGGAGTTGGTGGGACAGCCTTAGGACACCTCCTTGCTGAAACAAAGCCTTCAACTCCCACTTGCAACCATCAGTAAATACCCAATTCCTCTTTCAACTGCCCTAGCTGGGGGTCATAATTGCCTGACAGGAACCACAGTACTTATGCCAGGGGGACAAATGCGTGGTGAGAAGAGGCATGGCCACTGTTAAACAGAGCAGTCACTCTATGAAAGGGGTGACATCGAGGCCTGAAGACTGTGAAGGTGCTCCCAGGTGCTAGGTATTTACTGAAGACTAATGAATGTCATCTCCTCTTCTGCTTTGTGCCTGCAGGCATTAAAGTAATAGCTCCACTGCAGCTCCTTAAAGCTGTTTTGATGACAGATGTCAAAGACACCTAGAATAAGGCAAGGAGAAGGGAGCGCTCTCAAGGAACTGCAGGATGGAGGAAAAGGACATGGGGGCACCTAAGCAGAGACAGCTGGACAGAAGTTTGCTGCCCCCAAAGCACATTCACACAGCGGTGAAGCACAGGCTGGCAATGACCCCCCCCAAAATCCCTTCATCCACTACTTGATGTTTTTCCTAGAAGCCCATTGTCATCTCTCAGCCAAACGTGGGCTGTGCCTCATCAAGGCAGAAATGTGTTTCTTCCTCCTTTCCTATTTTGATGTATTTCACTTCCATATAATCTCCAGAGGGATCATTTAGCCTGTTCAAATGCCTTATTGAGGAAGGACCGCATTGTTCTTCCAGCCTTCGCTCTGCACTGGAATGTGCCTCTTCCTGAGCACCCCCGCGCATGGCCAGCCTGTGATAAAGCAGAGGAGGCTTTTCTTTCATTGTTTCTCCTTGCCTGCACCTTTCTCCTCCCAGCTTCAGCTCTCCGAATACTAATTTGTGTTTATAACAAGAAACAGTTCCCGCACCTCCCCTTTGTCACTTAATTGAAGGGAAACTGAGCAACAGGTGGATCTCAGGAAATATCATTAGTCTCTTTCGATTGTTTTTGGCACTTCTTTGAAAGAAAAGTTCAGCTCAAAGCATCCAACTATTCGCTGTTTCCAGGCTAATTACTGCAGGACTCAAAGGAGAAGCATGTTGGAAGATGTGTAAGTTAAAGAAGGTGACCTGTTTGTCCAATTTGGGATTATTTACAGGCTTAGAGTTACACAAGTAGTTAAGGATTTTGATGAAGGTGAGCCATATAAGCAAACCCATAAAGGAAAATGAATCCCTTGAGTATTGCACAGCACAAAAATACTGCTTGTGCACAGAAACACAGCCAACCACGAATCAGCATGTTCAGATTTATGTTAGGCTTCCTCTTAACCTGTTCTTTTGTTCACAGAGAATAGAAACAGTGTATAAGGATAAAAGTACTGCTGATTTTGAGAGGTGCTTGTCAGCTGAGCCTGCAACTGGAAAAGGAAAGCTAACCAGGGAGACCTCTACTCCAGCTCCTCGGATCACAAATCCGAAAAGTCGCAGAGAAGGGGGAAGGATGCTAAAGAAAACAAGCAGCATGATCCTCCAGCACGTGGATTTACCCCAGTAATTCCCAGTAGGACAAAAAGAGGCAAAAGCTCACAGTGTGCTCCTTCTATCACTTTGTAGACAAAGCTCCAGTTTCTGCTATTTTTAAACCCAGAACCCCGGGGGGAATATTTCACCATTGAAAATCAGCCAAATGCATTAACAAAGTGCTCCACCTGTTACAAGAATGCAGGCAAAGGGATGGATGATGGCAGCTCCCACTTGTTGGCCAGCAATCAGGATATTTCTTACATGTGATATACAGAGACTATTGACCAGCTGAAAACCTGATCTTGCCATGTGCTTGTAGTTCAAGGCTTCAACAACTAGGCAAAGCAGAGGAAAATAAGAGAGGTGATAGAACCTTCTTTAATTTCAAGGGTAGTAGAGTAGGTGCAGAAAACCTAAGAACACAGAAAGTTCTTTAAATTTTACTGGCTTGGTGATACTGGTCTCTCACCATCATCATCCATCATCTGAATTAACACTGCTTCTTGTTCCTCTCTGCTGAGAAACTGGGAAGCTCAGCACAGAAATCTTCTGAGATGTGAGGTGTCACGGGCTGTTTAGAGTAGGAGTAATCAGAGGGTGTTGACAACAGCAGGGCAAGAGGGTGTTGACAACAGCAGGGCAAGCAGTGGTACAGCAAAAACACACCCACTCAACTGCAAAAGCTAAGAAAGCCAAGAGCAGTGAAATCATGAGTAAACAAGCGTTTCTTCCTTTGACATGGGAACAAGGATGGAAGTAGAAAAGCCCTAGCTTTGCCTGAGTTGTCTCTATGGGTTTATAACTGTAAATACCCCTTTTTGAAAGGATGTATTTAGGAAGCAAAACTGTTCCCTTTTCTTGAATGATCTATTTTACAGGGCTTAAAAATATGTCAAGGTTTGCTGCAGTAAATCCTCCTCAGGCTGTAACTGACTAATGTAAGCAACTTGGGTTGCCTTTTAAACAATTCCCAGTGTGTGGCATGGCCAGTGCAGTTTGAAATGCCTCTGTCTATCTAAACAGAAACAGATGTTTGAACAGCAGAGCTGTGCAGAAGTCATTCTTCAAACAGTAGATTAAAACATCTGTCAGGACCATTGGATGGGACCAGACAAGCATCAGCAGTATCAGCTGGGCCTGCCAGTCATGTCTACCTCACCCTGGAGGTGGAAGGGAAAGGATGGGGAGATTTTGTCTGGCCTTTGCATGTGCCATCCTCTTATTTTGCCATGATTCTCCAGCCACTCGAAAGATTACAGACTTGGCTGTGCAGAACTCACAACTTGGCTCTGCATTGCCTCCTATAACTGAGATCTTCTAGGTTGTTGCTTTTTCTGTTAATGCCTTTTACTGCTATTGCTGGCAGTCAGTATGAAAGCTGTGAAGTGTTGGTGACATGCCAGGTGACAGCATTTTACAGTTATTTCCATCTGTCCTTCACGTTTCAGCATTTGACCAGTTTAGTGGCATTGGAAGCAAAATCTTCAGGCCTCATTGGGTCAAATATATGACAGCCGACTCATTTTCTGCAACTCGCCTGCAGGACCTGTCCCACAGGCAGAGTATTCATTTCCAGCTGAACAAGAGTCCAAACCAAACCCTTGGATTAACACCTCTTTTGCATTCAGCCCCACCTCAAAACCAGAGCCAAGAAACTCCTACAGAGTCAAGAAATGGTGCCAACTTTTTTGGTGAACCGAGTCAAAGCTCTGGTTCCAAACAGCCCCCAAAGGGTACCACTTTTACAGCCTGGATCTGAAACTTGAGTCTTGAATCCACCCTCTGTTTCCAGCCCAGACTTATTCTTACTTCTTGTTTTAGCATCCAGCAGAATAACCAGGGACAGCCCTACCCTCCAGGCTGCTCATTTTGGGGTGGAGTCACTATGGCTGCATTCTCAGCCCCTTCCTCTTTCAAGCAAGATCCTGCCACGCATGCCCAAATTAAGGTTGGGGCCAAGTTTGCCACCCTGGCCTCTCTGGCAGTCCCCTGGGAGACCCTCTCCACCTCAGGGGAACTGGTGCCAGGGCAGGTGGCCCAGGGTCCCCTGCAATGCCCTTCCCCACAGGCAAGTCACTCTCTCATCTCGTTTGTCCCCCAGCAGCCATTAATTGTGGGCTGTAGCAACAGCAGATTACCTCACGACAGGCTGGCAGATGTGCTCTCACTGAATAAATAAACTCATTTATATGGCTGTAATGACTGTTGCTTCTGTGCTCTCATCATGAAAACTCCAGCCTATCTGCAGCAGTTTATAAACAAAGCTGCTTTGCCTTTATGGAAAAGCAATTTGTGGCTGAGGAGCCTCAGCAGTGACTTGTGCCAAATAGAGCTGAGGCCATTTCTCGGAGAACAGGTGTCCCCATCATTAAAGCCACCACCCGCCTTGGCATTAATTGCCATCCCCTGTTGGCACACTGAGAAAAGAGACAGGGGCTTGTCTGGGCCACAGAGACTGGCTTCCCTGCTCTCTCCTCAAGGTAGCCTCTGTGCCTCTGGCATTGCTGTGGCAGGGAGAAAGCACCGACACCACTGTTGGAACGGTTCGGGGTGGATGGACCTCGCTCCCCGGCAGGCTGGGCAGGGAGCACCAGAAAAAAGTCACTGATGTGGGATGGTGAAACAAGAACATTCACAGGAGAGGGAGAGAGAAACTGTTTATTAGAGGTAGCAAGTTCGTTAACTTCCCCTTTCCCCTCTGTATTTATCTTAACCATCCCTTTACTTCCCTCTCTTCTCCTTTGTTTCTTCCCTTGCTTCCTTCCACGCTACATTATTACTGGAAAAAGGAAAAAAAAAAAAGCTTCACTGTATTTCCTTAGCCTACTTGCAGCTTTAGAGCAATAAACTGCAACTAAAGAACACACTGTGCCCTAAAAGGCAGCAAAACACACACATGTAATCTGCAGAAACAGAGGGCAGCTCAGCACAACTCGGTTACGTGGTTTTCTCTCTCACCCATCTGAATTGCTGGAGGTGAGCCTGTCACCCTGCCTGTCACCCTGCCTGTCACCCTGCCTGAGGTCTTTTCTCCACCTCCGTGGCCATAGCCACTGAGTAGCTGCGTGAGCCAGCTGCACGTTACCACAAGCACAGAGATAAGTGTGAAGCTTGAAAGCAGTGGCACATCTTTGCCACAGCCGGTCACGGTGGTTAGAACCACACACGTGGTGCATGCCCTGGGGAGAGAAGAGTCACGCCACAGAGCTGCTGTGTGGTTGCAGTGACTTCACCCCACTAATTATGGCAAGCCAGGAACACATTGGTAGCAGTTAGGGGGTTTAGGTTATATCTACACTACAAAGTAAACAGGCTGAGAATGATGTTTTAGTTTATAACCAAAGACAGGGTGACTGGCTTAGTGAAATGCACTGGTAGCCTTCAGTTAGGAGATTTACAACATGGATGGGAGCTGGGTTAAAGTAAGCTGGGGTTTGTCCTGAAACACAGATCTCCTCTGAGAGGAGGCATTGATCCCTGAGCTGAGTTATCCTCAAATCCACATTAAGCCAGAGAAACTAATGTTTTCACAAGCAAGCAGGACACTGCTGCTCCGACAAACTTGGCCCCAAGCCCAAGGGCTGGGGAACATTACCCTGAAGTCACGAGAACAGCAAGTAGACTTCCCAGGGCTGGAGTAAGAACAGCCATCATCTTCAGCTGCTGGCCATCCATTCACTTTGCACTACCTATGTCCCCACAGCCCCTGCCAGGTCATCGACAGGGCTTTGCCACTTGACAGCCCACCTCTGTACAGCATCTGCTCAGAACAGGGATGCCCAACTGGATCTGTCCCCACACACCGGCGTGGGGCAGGGGCTCACACCTCCTCCCTGCCCTTGTCTGCAGGCTGTAGCTGCATGACTGTCAGGCCTCTGGCAAATATTTGTGCAGCTGCCTAAAGCATCAGGGATAATTGCCTCCTGCTCCCCGCAGGTCCTTGCCAGTGCTGGGCAGTGGCAATGGGGCTAGCACTGCCCTGGGCTCGCAGCAAGCCCAGCAGCATCAGCATGCACCCAGCTGGGGGAAGCTCACCCCAATCCCCCTTGCCAGCTCTTTGGGAA
Source organism: Chloroceryle amazona (assembly GCA_027560015.1). Taxonomy (NCBI): domain Eukaryota; kingdom Metazoa; phylum Chordata; class Aves; order Coraciiformes; family Cerylidae; genus Chloroceryle; species Chloroceryle amazona. The sequence goes on from JANHFX010002444.1 coordinate 65,865, forward strand.
TTGCTAAGGAGCAAAGGAGTTAGGGACCAAACCAGTTTTTTAGGGACAAACCTAGCAAGTGGTATTTTGCCTTCTGTTAACTCTGCTGGTTTTCACTCTCTGCGGCGTTAATTGCAAATCCCTTTAGTTCTTCTCTCACTTGATAACTTTCTAATCTCAGAAAGGTTATATTTTATCACTTCTCTTTACATTAACCCCTCTACGTTAGTTTGTGGCCTGCTTCCTCCCTTCCTCCCTGAACATTAACAATTAAATTGATTAAAACCACCTTTGGCAATGGCTCTGTTGAGAACCTTCCCCCCTGCTCCCCGCCAGCCACAACAGCTGGCACACTGTCAGGTCACAGCTCATCTGCACCCTGCACCTTCCTTCCCCATCACACCCCTAAGCAAGGCAGAGAAACTGTGCAGCGACACGAGTGCACAGGGGAGTGAGAGGAGCAAAGAAATCACGTTGAGGAATGGGTGTGCTGCCTAGGAAGAACAACTCAAAAAGGAATTAAAAACAAAAGCCCTGGCAGCCTTCAGGAAAATTATAAAAGCACCCCACGTCTGCCAGGAATTCAGTCTTGGATGCATTTCTCCAGACACCACTGACTGGCATTTCCCCATCATCTCTCCCTTTCTGATGGGACCACTTGGTGTGGTATTAACAGCAGCTGCCTCTTCTGCCTCTGTTACGGCTCTGCTGGATGTAACACAGAGGTGGGAAGGAAAGTGCTTGGATCATTCTCTTCTCCTTCCTGGGCTGCACATCATGCAAGTCATACTTGCAGGATACAGAGGATCTGGGAGTCCTGCAAACACTCCCGAGTGGAGGTCACTCTAATTCCCACAGCAAATGCTCTTGACTGGATGCAGGAACAGCTCACGTTTCTTTATGAAAACATGCACCATTCTCCCACAGCATCCTCCTCCCACAGCATCCTCCTCCCACAGCATCCTCCTCTCACAGCATCCTCCAACACAGCGCTGAACAGCTACTCATTAGGGACCATCCTGGTAGCTCACTGACTGTGCTCCACGCTTAAGTTTAAGTAGGTGTGTACTCTGAACTTAACTTTCAACTGACCTAAAAATCCAGGTCCCTCTGCAGCATCTCCTCACCCTCCAGCAGATCAGCACTGCCCCCGATTTAGTGTCATCCACAAATTTACGAAGGGCAGACTCAATCCCCTCATTCAGGTCATCAATAAAGATGGTGAATAGATCTGGGCCCAGTACTGATCCCTGGGGGACACCACTGGTCACCAGATCCCAACTGGATGTGTCACCATTCACAACCACTCTCTGTGCCCGGTCACCCAGACAGTTTTTAACCCAGCGAAGGGTGCACCTGCCCAGGCCATGGGCTGCCAGCTTTTCCAGGAGGATGCTGTGGGAGACTTTGTCAAAGGCTTTGCTGAAGTCTGGGTAGACCACATCCACAGCCTTCCCCTCGTCTACCAGGTGGTCACTCAGTCATAGAAGGAAATAAGATCAGGTAGGCAGGACCCTGTTGGGTCCTGTTCCTAAACCCATCTTGTCTGGGCCTGATCCCCTGGTTTTCTTGTACGTGCTGCTTGATGGCACTCAGGGTGATCATAACAAACATAACAGATTGCAGTGTCTGTGAGCCTGAAAACATTTTGTTGGTTGGCAATTGTGAATGTATGCAGGCTGCAGTAGCTCGCTTATGCTTTTTCCTTTAAAATCTAGTATGTTATTTTAATCCACACTTTTCGCTCAAGTGAGTAATTAAATGGGCACATGGCCTTAGGACATTGCCAGATCAAAACTGTCACATGCTTTCGGGAAATCTGGAACCAGATCCCAACCTCCTAAGTCATCATGGTGATTGTAAAGGATAAAAACCAGACCACAACTTAATCACTCCTGAAATTTGTAACTATGTTTGGATCTGAACTCTGAGATTTTCAGCGGTGTTAGATGGCTTGTTTTTTCAGAGAGGAATTTCTCAGCATTTCTGAAAATCAGGCCTGAAATCCAATTTGACACACAGACACAACTCACCCCCAACCACCCAGGCTTTTTGGATATCTTATTTTCTACTTCACTATCAAAGCATCAAGGAAGAAGCATTTGCCAGCCTCCTTAGAAACAGAACACCTCAGAACAGCAACTGTTGTGTTCTTAAACGTTAGTTGTATTTTTCAGAGTGGTACTTCGCTTTTTCTGAGACTAAAGTTTTGGAGAAATATGGTTAAGAAATCACAAGGGTCTTCAAAGTCTGTGGAGGGCAGTGAATTAATTTGAAAACCTTTTCTTCCATCAGAAAATAATGTACTTGGTTTGGTTACCTATCACCTTATACCTGACTTCTATATCACAGTGAGTAGATGTATTCATTACACCCTAGACTACATCTGTATTTTTACACCTGAGAGACAGTCCCCCAGTCCAGGTGCTGAACTCTTTTCTGCTTGAGGTTTGGGCAATAGCTGTCTTCCTCTCTCACATTTGTTTTGCCACCATCACCCCTGCACGACCAGAGGTGCCCAAGACCCCAAGACACACGTGCTGCATGTTGACCACGTCTACATGAGACAGCACAGATTCATTCAGCACTCACTGTAAACTACTCGTATGTCTGGTCAGTCTGATGGAATTGATTGCATGGATTTGTTCAAAACAGTGTTTTGGGGGGGAATTTTTGACATTGCATTTTTGGTTAGTAACCTTTTAGGAAACATCCACCATGAGATGTCCAAAGTCACCTTTATCTCACCAGTTACCATTTATGCAAGATGAAAATGTAGTGGCACATTTGCCTGCTAAAAGCTGGAGCTCTATTTCGCATTCCAAACTGATTTCCCCCCTAGCCAAGGGACCAGTGTTCGTGACTCTGCTGTGACTGCAGAGATGGGCATTATTTTTTTGAATAATCTTTCTACTGTTAAAATAATGGCACCGTGTGAAAAATCAAAACCCAGGGGAGCTGGTGGTGAAGGACATGGAATCGAGGTGAAGAATGCTTGGGAAGGGAAGGTGAGGAAGCAGGCAGTTGCAGATACCTGGGAAGCTGACCATCAGCTACGCTTTCCTCATTCAGTTTCAGCTAAGTGTTAATTATGGTTGGGTTTGCATTCCAGAGGAGTGTATTAATCAGCTGCATGCAGCAGCACACAGCTGAAACTACTGTCTGACATCCTGAACTTCCAGCTGTTTCAATTTTCTGCACAGCTTTTCTGCCCTCCTGTGATCAAATTACAGAGATTTTGACACAGTCCTAGCAGCCACGCAGCCACCTATAGCTCTGGCAGCAATATTTAAGGGAAGGAGTCAGGATAAAATGTCTCCATAAATGTACCTTTGTGGAATTGTTTTCTGGGAAAACAGTTTATTTTGGGCTGGCTGGCCAATGGAAATGTCAAGGAGTAAATATTCCTCATGGTAAATATCTACCCAGGAATACTTTTACACTTTCAATTATTTTTCATGGATGTTATTTCTTTTTTTTCTGGCCACCTTTATTAAAAACTAATGGGACAAGTCCAGAATAACTTCATGAGTGTCTACCAAGCTACACAGATTTTAAATATAAGTAAATCAATTATAGAATCATAAAATCATAGAATGTTAGGGGTTGGAATGGACCTCTGGAGATCATTGAGTCCAACTCCCCTGCCACCTCAGGATCGCTCTGGGAAGGCCACACAGGAACAGATCCAGGCGGGTCTTGAAAGTCCCTCGAGAAGGAGACTCCAAAACCTCTCTGGGCAGC
>JANHFX010002444.1:69687-99530 GCA_027560015.1 Chloroceryle amazona
CAGGAACAGATCCAGGTGGGTCTTGAAAGTCTCTAGAGAAGGAGACTCCACAACCTCTCTGGGCAGCCTGTTCCAGGCTCCATCACCCTCACAGGGAAGTTTTTCCTCATGCTGAGGTGGAACACCCTGTGTGCCAGTTTGTGCCCATTGCCCCTCATCCTCTCCCAGGGCACCACTGAGAAGAGACCAGCCCATTCTACTCGACCCCCACCTGCCAGTTATTTGTAATCATTCATCAGATCCCCTCTCAGTCTTCTCCAGACTGAACATCCCCAGGGCTCTCAGCCTTTCAGCAGAGAGCAGCAAGACGTGTGTTTTATAGAAAAGGGTTGCCTTTCCTTGTCATTTGTCATACTAAGTTTTACTTTTCTGTGAGGATTGTGAAGTGAGCGTTGCCTCCTCGTTGTGCTTCACATGTGCCTGCTTTTACACGGGTCTAGTTGGGAGTGATTTCTTTGTAAGTCCTCTGTGACGCATGAAAGACAAAAGGGGAAAGAAAAAAAATCCCCACCCACTCTGAACCAGTCTATTGAACTTTGTTTTCCAATTAGCTAACAAATTGCTGACTAAGGACAGGATAGGGCGGTGGAAATATAAAACCTAAAGGCACTGTACATTCCTCATCTGTAATGACTACAAAAAGCGGGTGTTTGTTGGTGGTTTTAGCCAATTTGCAATTTATCTTGGTTTTAACCCAAGCAGGCTTGAAACCAAGACAAACATTCTTTGATGTAATCTAATTGTGACTAAGACCGTTTGCATAAAGGTTTCACAGCAAGGATAGGAAGAGGAAAAAGACCTTGAAAGCATTCCAGTGGAAAAGTCATGTGCACCAGGCTTTTGGCTGCACCAATGGCACCCAACAGCCCATTGTTTCAGTTGCAGCTTAAATTAATACCTGACAGCAAAGGAATTAAAGCTCTGCTGAAGTCATGTATTGTTGGTTTATTATTCTTGGGTTTTCTCCAGTCGTGTTTGTACAATGATAGCCTCAGGTGAAGAATTAATAGTAAAAATGCCCATCGCCTGGTTCTATTCCCACTCCCTTCCAAAAATATATTTAATAATCTAACTTGAAAACTGTTAGGCTAGCTTCACAACTTCATGAAACTTCAGATTTCTGGTGAGGCTGGAGAGGACTGCGAGAGGTCCTGAAGTTGCATGCTGCAGGTACAAGCACTGTCTAATTTTTCTCATTACACCAGGCTGTGTGTCTCACTCTTCTAAGGCTGAAGAAGTGTCCCTGATGACCCAGCAGCAAGATGTGCATTGTAAAGACAATGGAGATTCCTCTTCATGAGCTGCCCCCTTGGCCCAGTGTGTGGAGGTACAAGGCTTTAAGACTGGTGAGGAAAAGCAAGCCTAAGAGACATTTCAGTCTTGACAACACTAAAGATATAGCACAGATATCCATGAACTGATGTGATTCATAATCTCCTTCTAAAGGCAGGAATATGCAGCAGGGATGTCAGGCTTGGATTCTGATTCTCCTTTCCCATCCAACCCATCCTTTCTAAACTACACCAACATAACTCTAATAAGTCAGCCCAAATGATTTTTTCATGTCATGGGATCAAGAACGTGGTATCAGATCACCATTCTGCTTGTCACTGTAATACAGTTGCTGCTAATAATCCATTAGGGTTTATTTTCCAGTGTTTCAAACATAGGCTCCTCCAAATTCCCACTGCAACTGGTCTGGGCTATAGTTAGTATGGTTCAATAGGCAATTTCTGGACTAGGTACTGTAATTCAGCTTTCAAATTGACCTGAAAATTTACCATCCCAGGCATAAAATCTATTCATTTGACCTTTATACTTAACAATAATTAAAACATCTAATGATATTTTACTCTCCTGCCAAAATACCCTCTCCTCCAGGCCTGCATTTGAGTCATAATTTTCAAGACAGCAACTCTAATGTTCCTAGGAAAGCATCCATATGTACCTATTACTGCATTACGCCTGCAAAATTAAAATAAGGACTTGAAAAATCAAAATATGAAGAGTTTAAAGCTCATTCATGCTATTTAGAGGTGGGCCACTCTGTCCTGAACAGGTAGTGTTCTATCTACAGGTGAGAAATATTTATTAGCTAGGCTGTTAGAGTTCACATTTCCATCTACAGCAAGTGATTTGAGTCTTGGGAGTGCCTTCCTTTTCCCAGTTTTCTTCTATATCCTAAGTAATGATCTGCTTTTGAATTTCATTCAGAAATTCATTCTCTTTGCCTTTTTTCACAGAGACCTAGAGATAGATGAATTACTTTCCTGGGTAGTGCCTTGTTAACCAGATGGCAGTGCAAGGAGAGTGTGTAACAGGATATCGAGGGCTCCACATTCTCAGTTCTTAAGTCTTTGTGGAATAAGCCCATAAGAGGCTCAGTGATTAGTTCAGGAGAATTTCCCTGGAGATCAGTAGATGGCCAATATTTGTGCCGTGTCTCTAAGCCAACCGAAGTGATGACTGAGAGATCGTGTCTTAATCGTGCTGAATATTACAACCCAACAGAAATGCATCACTAATTTAAACCCAGGGATTTTTCTAAGTGTTACTGTTCTTGTAACATTCTCAGCAAATTCTGGAAAGCTGCTAGATTTTGGAATTACGCTTTTACAGATTAATGCTGCTGACTATTAAGAGTTGATATGGTGAAAATCACACAGCTACTAGCTCTAAAGGCTTCTTTGGGGCTGAATGCTTTCTGTACAGAAAGTTGTTGTTGGAAAACAAGGGACTGGTGTGTTACTGTAAAGGATAGGTTGTAAAAGGGATGCTTAAAAGGGGCCCAATATGGTTTGGATCGCAGCCAAGGTCTTGCATAACAGGATGCTTCATAAAAGAAAGGCTTAGAGGGGTATGGTTAAAAGACAGACATTTCTTTTGAGCAAGGATGTGCCAATGGGATCACTGACAAACCTTTGTTCACCATTATGTGTGCATATAATTAAAAAATGTTGGTGTTTTCATCCGTTCTTAGACGATGCTGACTGGTTTAGAGAATCATACTTAAAAAAACCCCCACCAACAATGCAAACTTTAGCATAAGACACACCAAATGCAGTCCAGCCAGGGGTATTTTTCTGTGGGTAAGATGGTTAGATTTTAACATCCTTCAAGAAGCAGAGGTAAGTTTGCTCCTCTCAGAAGAGAGACTTGCCTCAATGGAAATGTTAACACAATCTCCTTATGATTCCTTCCCACCACCCCTATAAGTCTTTGTCTTGAACTTAGTGTTGGTTTTAGTGGAATACATTCAGGCTTCCCCCAAAAGGTCCCCTGCCAAAGCTCTGTCCAGCTCTTTTCAGTAGCTGCAGAAGCAGGATTAAACTGTTACTCCTATATAAGGCAGGGCTGTTGCTCCTTAACAACTGTGCCACAAACTGCTTCCCAAGCACCCCAGACTTTCTTAGTCAATACATGCCTGGCTACATCCTGCTGGAAAATGCCCATACCTGGTAAAACTGGTTCTCTGGACAGGTTTGGTCACCAGCCTTTCCTCTGCTCTCTGCAGCTACAGCTCATCACAGCAGTGCATGCACACGTGAGGGGTAGGCTTGCTGGTTCTTGGTAAGAGTAAAATACTAATTACGAAGATGCAATGGGCCACTGCTGTCTGTAAAGATTCCTGGGCTACTGGGATTTCACTCAAATCACAACCAAAACCTCTGAAGCTGCTGCTGTTAAGAAGATGATGGCTTAAAAAGGAGAAATAAAGCATGCTATGTGACACATCCAGCACATGGGGCTTTTTCCCAAAAGAAAACAGAGGTGTTGCATAAAAGGAGCTGTTGATAATACATGTACATGACCACTCTCAGTACCCAGCTCCATGGGTGAACTCTTCACAGGTCAGGAATAAATATGTTATTGACTATATGTAGCCTAGACATGGTTTTCTAACTCTGTCAAAGAAACAGTGATTTTAGCTTTGTCTCAGACAAAGTAATTAAGGGGACATAAAGGATTCACATCTGTCTTCAGCCTCAGTCTAAGGACTTTCATCTTTCAAATCAGATTGAGCCTGGTGAGCAAAATAGGCAATGGCATTGCCATTTTCCATCACATTGCCTGCTCAATATAGAAGGTGGCAGAAATGACTGGGTAAGGTGGCTGGGCCAGGTCAGATCTCAGGAGATGCCCCACTGAAGGAGCTGGGGAAGGACATATGATCCTGAGAAAAACAGCAATGGAAACAGATGGACCTTTGGTCAGCTCCTGGGCTCTGCCTGCCACTTCTGGGGGAACCCTCTGCTCCCTCCAAACTAGTGAGCATGGTTTCACGTCTCACTAAGAGGAGTAACTCAAAGTAAGTGAAAAACTCATCGACATTGTGTTCATTTTAGCTCTCTGAAGAATGTGAATGTGTCCTGCTAGGGTACATCGAAGGAGATTAAAAGGTAGGGCTATAGCTTTAGACTATGAGAGAAGTTTTCTGAGGTGTTGCAAAGAAAAGGAAGAGATCAGGTGGGCTATTGCCCTCTAGTGCCCATTTGATATCGTGGTTATGGTGCTGGAAGAAGAAAAGGTTCTGAGCTCCAGGAAGCAGCGGCAGCCCTTTGGTAGAGTAAATCAATACCTAAAAAGTAACAAAAACTCTTCTCCATATGCTGGGCAGCCAAGAATAACATGAACACTGTGTTTTAGGTGCTCTTCTGTTTAATATAAGCTTTTTGGTTAACTATGGAAAGGGTTACAGCGAAGCAATTCTATCACAGAATGAAAAACCATAATGTCTCTACACAACTCTTACCAAATGGTGGCCTCTCATGCTATAACTTGTGGAGTGATGGTTTTTTAGTGAACAGCCAACGCTGTGATGAAGTGCTTGGTGAAATAACAATGTGTGGTGGACAGGCAGGGTTTATTGGGCTACTGGTGAGAAGAAGAAAGCATGTTACCTGAGTAGTCAGGTCTGAGAGACAGATTGGGAGCCAGACAGCCTCTAATAAACATTTTCAGACCTAGTTATGAGTCCTCTTCAGTTAGACATCTGAACAGCGATCTAAACCAGGCCTGCTTACCAGACTGTAATTACCTTGTGTAAAGTAATTGCACACTGCAATTACCCCACCTTTAACACAAGAAAGCCTGAAGCCAATCTTACTGATGTCTTATTTCATTGAATGTAATGGGTTCAAAACTCAGCTTCAAAAAAAACCCCAAACAAACAACAAAACAAAAAGCAAAAGTGGAACTTGTAATGAGTAACAAGAGGAGAAGGAGATGCACGCTGCAGCTTATGTCAGTGCAATCAGAGATTAAAATGTTATCACTCAGCATATCTGCCAGTGTTCTGATGTAGGCATGTTATTGTATAGCACCAGTTTCATTCCACCAGAGACATTAGAAATCAAATCCAATCAAATCTTGTCCCAATACAAAATGTAACTAAAATTCTGGCATCACCATACACTTCTTTTTTTTCATTTTTTATGTATATATTTGTGTATAGTTTGGAAAGTAACCATAGCATATTCTAGCAGGAGTCACACAGGTCAATCTCTGGGAATTCAAGATAAAGCTGCATGCCTTGAAAAAGTAGCCAGGTCTGGAGACCAGGCTTGAGATAAACAGCCATCTGAAAGATAATAGATTTGCCTGACATTGTTGTGTCCAGTAAATCATAACAAAACTTTAGAATACTGGATAAAGGCCAGGAATCGGTGACTTACATTATTGTTTTATTATCACATTTTGGAAAGGTAGAACTAATAGAGCTGTTTACTTTAACTAATATTACTAATTCTTAACTCATGGCTGCCCACAATTGTCCTGCTTCAGACCATTCTGTCCTCACTTTCCAGCTATGCTAAGAAAATGGCCTGCCACTTATGTCAAAGGAAAAGGGAGCTGGAAAAGAAGGAAAATGGCATTTGAGAAGGCAACATGCACCTGCTCAGGCTGCATTTCAAGCTCACTCTTCTTTGTCCTTTTCCTGTAATGGAAGGATTCCTGTAGAACCTTTTTGCCTTGTTAAAGATGAATATAAACAGTGCTTCAAGGAAAACAACAACAACAACAAAATCCAACTATTTTCATAGCCCTATTTCTATTACAGAGCTGTTTCCCAACGTGCACATGGTGAACACATGATAAATCTTCAGAGGTTAATGTGCAGCAGCAAGCACATGTGCAGGAATGAAGTACAAGCTGTGCTATAGGGGACTTGTTTCTGGGTCTGAGGCAGAGTCTGGCTTATGGTTGTCTTGCTTGGTTTCTTTGCAGATATTGAGCTGCCTGGATGGCAAGTCAAAGATGATGTCCATGTGGAAGGCTTCTGACTGATTTCTCCTGCTGTCAAACCACTCTTAGTTCAGCCACCTTCAAGAACTAACCCCATACAAAGGGAATCAAAGCATCTTGCTGGGGTTTGTGGATGTTCTGCCACAGCCAGACACTTTGAAGGATTCAGATTGTTCATGTAACACTGCCTAGGATGATAGTGGGGTGAGACCTCTTTGCTGGGACCTCTGCATCTCTCACCAAGTTACCCACCGTGGTCAAATACACCTTCTCCACAGCAACCACCAGAGAAAAAACCTTCTTCTCTTGAATCCATTGCCTAATGGGAAAAGGAAGAGTGACTAATTCTTGAGTGCTGATATTGGTATATATCTAAACTCCTAAGGAGCAGACTGTAAATAGGTCTAGTAGGTTTGTATCTAAACTTCTAACGAGCAGACTGTAAATATTTGCTTAGAGTTTCTTGCTTTACAGGGATAGACAAAACTCTGCAGGTCACTTAGATTTTACCATACTTTTGTTCTGATATCTTGTTTTCAAACATTTTCATCAAAGAGATACTAGAGGGTTTGAAGGATGTTGCTGTGTTAGTTCACAGGGTCAAACTCAGAGGTGAGCTGAGAGTTAACTCTCTGAAGCTCGGATCTCAACAGGGCTGTTAAAAGCTGCTCTCTCTGTGCAGAAGGAGGACTCTGCCAACAGGCAAGACTGAACCCTGTACACCATGCTCACTGGTGGGATGTGGACCAGGATGGTCACAGACACAGTCAGGACAGGGTTCTATGAAGCACAAGCTTCTGCCCTTTTTTGTCACAAAACTTTTATCAACCTGAACCTTTTAGAAAGTTCACATTTGATTCTCATTTCACTGGAACTCTCCCTCCAAATTTGAGCCCTCTATACTTCTGCTTTGGACTTGCAGAGAGTACCAAAATGGCAGAAAAAAAATGGTATTCTCACAAAATTTCAAACCTAAGAAAGTGTTTTGGATATCTTACTGGGAAACATGAGATTCCTGGCTTGCACAATTAGAGGAGACTGTAATTTATGCTAATTTAATGAAATAAAGGTGTTTATGCCAACTTAATACATCAAGGGGAAAAAAGGCTCAATGATCTTAAGAGTCTTCTCCAACCGAAATGATTCTATGATTCTGTGTGTTTCTCCTGACAAAACTTTGGTGTGATGTTACCTGGTTTTGCAATGAGCTATGACTCAGTTCTCAGCTTCTTACTTCTTTAGAAAATTAGCCCTTTGCAAGGAAATTCCTTTCCCTGGAGTGCTTTACTGAGGGTGGATCTGACCTCAGCAGAGCAGCAGAAATCTCAGACAACTATAACAAACTTCCTTGTCTACCTGCAACCTGTGTGACAACCCCAGGCTTTGTGCTAAAAGTACCTGCCTTGAACACAAGAAAAACATCAGCCAAGTGTAGACACGAATGATGTCTGACTTAGGGGATCCCAGGACCCACAGCACTTCAAAGTCACTTCTATACTCCTGTTGAACATCTCTAGAAGAAAGATGGGATGGGAACAAACTTTTTATCAGGGCCTGTTGCGACAGGAGAAGGGGTGATGGTTTTAAACTAAAAGAGGGTAGATTTGGACTAGATATAAGGAAGAACTTTTTTACAATGAAGGTGGTGAAAAACTTGCATACGTTGTGCAGAGAGGTGGTAAATGTCCCATCCTTGGACTTAATTCTCACAGACAATGACTCAAAGGGAGCTAAAATGATCTACACAGCTGAGTAGTAGTCCTGTTATGCCAAATTAGCATTATACTCCTGACGTAAGCAGGCTAAAGGACATGCCTGAGAAAGGCATTCTCCCCTGGACTGCTGCAGGCTGTGTAGGTTGAAATGCTCCAGCCAGGGTCACGGGGCTCAGCCCAGCAGCCTCTGGTAGGACATACACCATATGGAGGTAAGAACTCATGGCAGGCTTGACTACGGTTTTCCTGAAACACTGTTGGGGTAGTGGAGACTCAACCAAACACTGTTATTTGCATTGCTAATGGCAAAAAAAAGCGATGATTTAATCAACTGTCTGTACAAAAAGAGAGACCTGTGGAAGCAGCAGTGCTCCTTGAAAAGGTTCTCCTTGAAATGAGCTATTTGCTGGCTCTTAAATGAGAAATCAAGTGCTTATCCAGAAGGGTAAGAGGATGGGTGAGTTTCCAATAAAATCCTACTTTATGACTTTAGATTAAAAAACCATAAGGAAGTTGGGCTGCACAGACCCTTAGTGTGACAAATCCAGCTTTCAGAGATTTCACTTGAAGTTGGCACACTTTCACTTTTCACCCTAAAGTGTTCCCCTTGCACTTTTGTCAGGAGTCAAGATTGGAACATTCTTAAAAGACCCAGTCATTCCAGTTTCCAAATAAGGTGTTATTCACAGCAGGTAGTTACTTACAAGACAATTCTGTGTGCTCTCTACAGCTCTATTTCCATGAGCTGTAAGAATGTCACTGAGATCTGTAGACTTTTCCTCCTTCCTCAACTTGTCAGCGAAGGACAGAGGGCAAGTGGCCACCAGGACACTATGTCTTGGGCTAATCTCATTTCTAGAGGTGTGCGGGTGTCAGGGGCTGCCTCTGGTGGGTTCAGACATTGTCTTGGTCCTTCCTTTGCACCCCAAACTCCTCAGGTTGCCATCAGGACTCCGTGTTGGGAAAAGCAACATTAGGGGTACATAGAATAAACCTTCACTTGGGTATCCACACCAATGGATTTTTAAGGCAAAATGAAGTCTTTTTTTTTTTTAATTCCACAAGTATTCCCTTTTCCTGACAGTGTTTGTGTGTGAGTGCCCATGCACATCTGTGTGCTTGTGTATATTCATTTGCACAAATGCCCTGCTTCTTTAGGGGCTACATTTGAAGATATTCACATGCTAAAAGTACTGATATTTGAATGGCTCTTTTTTTTTATGCTTTTTTGTTTGTTTTTCTTTGGGTTTGATATGTCAGTTGTAGATAGATTCCAAACTGAAAAAGGACTTTCAAGGCAAAGAGTCAATGTTTGGCATCCAGGAATTTCAGATGGAGTTTTATAGACAGAAACTGAAATATGTAATGCAATGCAACTCAAAGTTTTAGGAATAAATATTCCAGATTTACTGCATGGAGTCCTTCACAACACACTGGCTAGGTAGCAGTGTTTATTACACACTGAGGTAAGCAGTAATTATGTGGCAAAAGGAGATTATGCTGGGAAGCGGAGACACAGCATTGGTCCAAAAGGGTTTTCCAAACACTCACTTGAAAAATGAACAGTTCAGTAAACACCACGCACACAAAAAAAAGTGGATACTACTGAGTCCCCTATTGCCTTTCTCAACTTTGAGTTATCTTCTGTGTACTTGGCTGACTGCAAGGTAAACTATTCTACCTTCATTCTCCAAAGCTCTACTTCATGCAGATGATTTAAAAAGGAAGTGTCCCTGTGAAGTGTTGAGAGTGATTCATGCTGATCTCCTTTGCTGTGATGGAAAATTAGGAACAGTTATCTCATTTAGACAATCAACTACTTTAATCTGCTGATTCAGTATCTGATGGCAAAAAATAACAGGTACAGAGGTATAGTAAGGAGAGCACCTCTGTAGCTTCAGCTTTTCCATGTTTGATATGCTCAGTGGTGTGGGAGAAGTGGTTGTGATTTGTACCAGTGAAAGACAGGTTAAAGCATGGTTAGATGATCTCTGGTATGATTGTTCACAAATGAGATGCAAGTAAAGCCTTAACTCTCCCATAGCTCAAGCACTCCTCATTGGGCCACATTTTGGATCACAGCCTATGGCAAAATCTCTGATTACCCCAGGAGAAGACCCCTGCACATTGGAAAAGTGACACATCAGAGTCAAGATCTCCCTCGCAGTTTTGGGAGGAGACTTTTCATTCAAGGGATTTGTCCTCAAACAAAGGACTTGCTGAAAGAAAGATTAGTCTCTAGTGAGGTTAAAAGATGCACCTGCTTAACAACAGGGCAGAACTTGGCCACCTTAATCAAAACTGAAAAGGCAATAGAAGACAGCTTGACCTGATTGACTACATCCATGTGAATACTATCATTAAATGCACTAGAAGACAAATATAAAGCAACAGCAGGAGAGAAAATGACCCTTTCCAGATGAAGCTTAAAAAGAGAAGTTGGCATGCTCAGGCAAAGGCTCCAAGGTGTGACCCAGTGCTAGGTTTCACTATCAGCTGGCTAGTTGTATGAAGATACGTGATGGGGGAGGCTGAGCAGGCAGGCAAGAGTGTCTGTGCAGCCTCCAGTATCAGATCCCAGGAATAACCATACTGGATAAGGCCAGAGGTCCATTTTATCAGCCTCTACTAATCCACACCTTAGAGACTGTCAAATGCAGATCCACTGCTTTGTGTTCAAGCTCCCAGATGTTGACATGTCCCTACAAGAGACAGTCTTTTAAATACATCTGACAGAGTTAGGAAGAATCTGGCCAGTCCTATGCTCCTAAACTGCCTGATGCTGCTGAAAGCCCAGCTGCTTCCTCAGCTCCAAATGGGAGATAGAAGGTCTGCACCAACTCTGTACCCTTTCTTTTCCAGGGAGTGGGAGATTTCATTGAGTGGGGTAAGTTAACAATTGACTCAGCTGCAAACACACTGGTTGTTTTTGTTGTTATAAGTCATTGCGACACAGTTTTTGGTGTGAAAGTGATTACTGAAGGCAGAGTGCTTCCATGCTGGGCATTTTTATTGGTGCCCAGGCAATGCTGGACTTGAGAATCAATTAGTCACTGAATTTGTCCGAATTAACAATTATATTCAGTGACTAATTGTGTGTGCTTTGGTCATCCTTCCTCTCCATTAATGTGTTCCTGCTAATTAAGGAGCCTGAGAAGATCTCTCTCAGCCTATTATACGGATGCAGGTGGGAAGGAAGGCGCTTGTGCAGAAGTGAAGAGAGAGGGAGTTAGGGGAGTTTGCAGCACAGCTAATTTTTAGCATGTTTAATCTGTTACTAAGGGTCATTTGTCAAACTGTGGCTGCTGTTCCTGCCCCTCCTCCTCTTGTTCACAGTAATAAACAGCCTGGGAAAAAAAAAATTCTCTCCTTTCCAAAGGATCAGCAAAGAGGAAGAGTTGACGATAATGGTCCTGAGAAGTGAGGGAGTTGTGCATGGATCACTTCTCAGGACACAAAGACTGTCGCACACTCTGCACCCAGGAAATGAGGTTAATCAACACCTGCTCCCCAGGACAGTGAAAAGATCCTCCTCGTGATGGTGGTGAGACTAATGTCTTTGCTGCTTGTTTCCTGGGGCAAATGACCGGGCACCAACACCCAAGCACTGTGGTGGGTGAGTGTCTCCACAAGACTTTGTCTGAGGTTGGTAGGAGAGTTGCTCAGCCAAGAAATGCAGACTTGGGGCTTTGTTTAATACAAAACTGGTTTGTCAGTCAGCCAAGGGACAGAAACATGGCAGACAAAGTGACAATATCACATAAAAGCTGCAGAGAACATTCTCATGGTGGAAACTTCAAGTGATGATCATTGTGGTTCGTGGGACCTCTTAGTGAGAAAATGAGTGAACCTTCCAGCTAGAAGTTTGATGGTAAAGTAAATGGTGGTGCATGAGAGATCTGAGACTTAGTAGTGTCAGTTTTGGAAAAAGCTGGAAAATAACTTTGTAAATTCAGTTAGATCACAACTGAGAGGCAATAATTTTATCAGTACCAGTAGGTGGGTCAATCATTTTGGAAAGAATGGAGTGTCATTGCTTGCAGCTGAATAAGGGATGTGTCACATTAAATAGCCATGGTCAAGCTCTACTTTTTAAAAGACCTTTCACTTTTATCTAGTGAAATTTCACTTGACATAGTAGAAGTTGTTATGGTGTTCTTTATATAAAAAGCAAACCAGTTTATGTGATTAAGGAGCTTTAACAATGACAGGGTAAAAATCAAGTTGGGAAACAGAGAAAACACTTCAGCAATGATGTTGCATCTGTAATAGGAAGTACTCTTCAAAGAAGAAAAGTCATATCCATGTACTAGTCAAAGGCTCAGAACTCCTGTGGTCCTACAGACCCTTGTAAGGATTGCAGTGGGTGCAGTTTAATAATGCAGTTTAATAATCAACACTAATTAACTAAAGATCAGTTCTTTAGTTGTTGGAACGATTGTCTCTCTCTCAGTGCATCTGGTGTCATGATAACAAAGTATGCTTGGGAGGTCCTGCCTTTCCATGTATGTGAAATGTGGGGTATTTTTCTTCAAGTATCTTCTACATACAGAAAATAGGGGAGCATTAACTGATAGAAATATAAAGGTGACTTCCTGAGCATGTTGCTCCAGTCCTCCAATGCCACAAGTGGGACCTAGGTGTGGGTTCAACTCTGCAGAATCACAGCATCACTAGGTTGGAAAAGAGCTCTAAGATCAAGTCCAAGCGTTAACCAAGCACTGCCAAGTTCTCCACTGAGCCATGTCCCCAAGTGGCACATCTACATGTCTTTTAAATACCTCCAGGGATGGGGACTCCACCACTTCCCTGAGCAGCCTGTTCCAGTGCTTTAAAACAAGTTGGTTGAAGAATTTTTTCCCACATGTTCCAGCTAAACCTCCCCTTGCACAACTTTAAGCCATTTCCATGTTACTTAGGAGAATAGACTGAACCCCACCTGGCTACAATCTCCTTTCAGGTAGCTGTAGAGTGGTAAGGTCACCCTGAGCCTCCTGCTCTCCAGCCTGAACAATCCCAGTTCCCTTGGCTGCTCCTCATAGCACTGACTAAATTTTTGGTTACATGAATTTTCAGGAGACCTGACTGTGGCATTCTGTGCCATCATCCTTGCTTTGACTCCTACTACTGGTCTGTCACTCTTTTTTTGTTTGTTTGTTTGTTCATGCCAGAAGGTTACTTTTAAGCTTAAATAGCTCTTTTCACCTCCCTCAAGTCTACTGTTTCTTGATGTATTTACACCCAGCAGTCACATCTCCTCTCAGCCTTTGCTTTGCCAAGCAAAAATAGCTGACTTCTTCAGCTCTCTTGTAAAATTATTTTTTTGTAAGGAAACCAAGTTGCAGAGAAACAGATAATTGTTTTCTCTTGCAGTCAGAGCTAAGCACAGAGTCTTCCTGTGCTAAGAAAAGGAGATATAACACACCTTGGCTTATAACCAAGGCCAGCATTTTGAAACAGAGACTGAAGTCCTTATCTCTGCTGAGGCATGGAAGTCCATGGTTTCTTATACTAAAGTGATGCACACTTCAATTGCCCATTGACTTTGATGTCTAAATAAAATGATAGTTAATTAATGTCTTGAAATCCTAAGCATCAGCACCTACATTCGAGGAGGTTGCTCTAATTGTTGGTATTTTCTGTTGTATTTCATTACATGCACACCATCTGTTCAGAAGCACCCACATCTCACAGTTTTACAGGTTTTTTACAGGTCCTGACACCTATCTGGAGAAAATAAATTCTCTCTCTCTCTCTGTATGTACTAACTGGAATCAAAGAGGGCATATGGATTCCCCAAGGTCGGAGAAAGTTGAAGTTAGGCAATGACCAGTCAAGGCTTAGACCTCAAGACTCATCCAGTGATCTTGCTCTATCCCATTTGATGTTAGAAAAGGAGGAAGAGCAGCAGTCGAAATGTTTTGTTAGGTGGTAACTGATGAGGAGGTGTGGTGATGAGGTTATGTTTAAGATTGCTTTTCTTCTTTGTTTCTGTGCCTGTGTTATCCAGATAAAACCATTGAACACTCTGGAAATGCTTTGCAAGTTACAGTTCAGCCTTTCTTTGATTTTGTATGGCTGTGCACCAAAGGAATAGGAAATGTCCATCTTTCTTGGCCCATTACTCACTTTGGTTTTCATCATTTTCAGTAGCCAGCATTGGACAGGCAGTGCTCTGGGAAAGAAATTACCTTTGTTTAATTTATCCTAAACACGCTAAAGAGACTCAACTTAAGAAAGAATTATAAGAAAATTAATTTCACTCAAGAAATTCATTATAAGAAAGAAAATGGGTATCCTAAAATGTCCATGGTAGCCCAGCCTGGCAAGGATTCTCAGGCAGTTTGTTTAGAGAGATGGCTGATGCTAATTTAACATCTTGAACTCTTTCCCCACATGCCCTACTTTTTGGTGACTTGGGAGTGTTCTCTTATGCAGAAGAGGAGATGCATTCACAGCTGTACACTGTTTTCAGTCAGACTCTAATGTTTCATGTAGCACCCTGAAGTCTAATTTTAAAAGTATTTTGTCCCCATTTGTTTGCCCTCTGACCCATGGAGAGGTCTGAGTCACGAAACCTCACTCCCTGTGGCGTGTTTCCTGGCAGAAGAAACAGAGTAGTAGGTCTGATGGGCCTGGCATTGCTCTGTTCAAATAAAACAAAAATCCAGCCGTGAGATACATAAGAAGCAGGTCAAGCTTTTAATCTTATGAGAAAGCAGGGGCTGACCAGAGCATCTATAAGTCATTAAATCTTCAATTTTCTGCCTCTCCTTGAGGCTTCCCCTCATTCCCTTGGGACACCCAGGGCAATCAGACTCACTTCAAATGCTTCATACACTCAGAGTAGGAAAACTCCTGCAGAAAAAGGAACAAAACCCTGGAATAAAATCTCCTCTCAGCCAGGCAAAACTCACTGAGAGCCACAAGTTTCACTGCAATCTGGCTTCTCAGCACCATGGAAAAGAGCAAGGCAAAGCCACCACCCATGTAAGTGTCACAACTGTGGTGCCCCATGGTGCAACATCACTTGCAACAGACACTGCTTCTCCCTGGGGTGTCTGTCCATCACCTGCATGGTGGCAGTGGCTGGCGAAGACACTTCCCAGTAACCTTTAAGCCCCTTGAGCACTGCAGGTGTGCACTACGACCACACCAGGAGGCAGCTCCATGCCACTTAACTCCCTGCACAATTATGTTTGCTTTGCAGCCTACATGGAGATCTCTCCCAACCACTGCATTAGCTTGTTTAGCTATAACCTTCCAGACCAACCTTTTCTTTCACTTTTGGCCAGCCTCTGCAGCTGCTCATCCACAGTCCTGTGGGGGTCAGGTTCTCCCAGAAGGAGAAGGAGCAAAGACACGAGAGAAGAGAGAAGTGGGAGGAGTGATAGAAGGCCAAATGATAAAGTAGACTGGAAACCCCCTTGCTGGCAGTGCAGGGTTAGTAAGGGTGAGCCTGTTGAAACAAAGCATTGTCTCCTTCTCCTGCATCTGCCCTAACGAGGAATGTGGTGTGCCTGGTAACTCTTAATCAGAGAGGGTCCAGGAGATGTCTCCTGTCAAGCCAGTGTATGATATGTACCAGACATGTGCCCATGACTCACCATGGGTAGATGGCTTTAAAAGCTATAAGCTAACAAGACGTATAAAGCTCTGCCACTCCTTAACAGTGCAGCACATTCTGAAGTGTTACTGTGCTTCTTCAGTGTCTGGGCCACTTGTGTTTCTTTCCTGTGTTGTTTTTCTACCTGCCATGATGTGTTTTCATATCCAAGACTCCTTGTAAATATGACTGCCCTGCTGACAGAGGCCCTGTTCTTCCACGCAGGGGTCAGACAGCCTCTTATCTCCCTTTTCACACCCCACAAGAAAAGGGAAACAGTTTCCCCTTTCTGGAAACCTGTGCTATGAGAAGCAGTTCTTCTCAACTGAGTCCCAGTCCAGGCTACTTCCATGGGTTTTGACTTTTGGAGCAGCACCCCAATGGTCTGTCATTAAAACCAAATGCCTTGTGTTTTGGAGCATATATGAGTGAGGAGACACTGCTCTGCTACTGTGCAGCAGATCTGGCAGGGAGAAACCCCATTTTTGGACATTCATCTCAGTATTCCATTTCAGGACACAATGGCTTCACCTCCTGAGCTCTTTCCACTCGCTGGGATCTCCTCTTTCTCTTGCTCCTTCTTGGCAGGTACAGCCCTTTCTTCTGCTTTTGGAGTTCATTGGCAACTTGGGGTTTTATCCTCTTTTTATTTCTCTGCTTTTTATACGGTGACTTCAGTTACACCTTGGACTGCAGAAGCAACCCTGTGATGACCAACTTATAGCTCTGCCTTGGTTTCTCCATCTGTATTGTAACCAACATTCCTGCTTGTTCATTCACCCTCCCATCTGGCTTTGCAGAGCCCAATCAACAGGCACCGAATGCTCTCCTTTGCAATGCTCCAGTTGCCTCTCTCACTGATGTTAACTTCCCTGTCACCTCCTTTTGCAGTGTCAGATTTTATGCCTCTCCCTCCACCCTTTCCATCACTCTGGGTCGTTACTGGAAACTGTTATTTTCTTCCTTTCCAACACTTTATTTGTTTTTCTTCCTGTGCTTCCTTCAATGTCTCTTGACCAGGCATTGGTTAACTCTTGGTTTGCTCTTTGCCAGTTTCTCCTGTTTGCTCTGGATGGGCTTCACACAGACTGCCTCTACCAGCACCATCCTTCCCTTCACCTCAGACCATCACTCCCCATGTGAATCTCCCTGACTCTCACTGGCACCACAGGGTAAGGTCAAATCCCTTTTGCCTTTCTCTTTGAAGCTCCACATAGCTCCCCTCCAGCTGACTTCCTTGCTTTTGCTTTGTCTCATTCCTTGTCCCATTTGAATACCTCAGGGGTGGTTTCTCATGGCTGGCCCGATGCACAGTGCACTCTTCTACACCTCACATCCTTAAAAAACCTTCCAAGCCTTTTTGGTCTCAAGGCTTAGAAGCTTGCCTTCGAAAAGAAGTCTGGTATACTTGTTAACATTGCATCATGAGAGGAAGCTTTAGGGAAAGATGAACCTTTAAGAAAAATACAGAGTATGGTACAACTCACACTGTAAATGCCAAACATTCAAAACCACAACTGTAATGTGAAAAATTGAAAAGCAATTTTAGGTTCACTTCCTAGATAAGAAAGAAAATTCCTTCCTGTTAGTGATTCCATAAAGGAGAATAAGCTAACCTGCAGAGTCTGATAAAGTCACCCCTCTATTTCAGCACTGGCTGTGGGCAATGTTAGCACAGAAGACAGGCAGCTCACGAGGCTTTAATGCAAGAAACATAGAAGAAAGAAAAGGATTTGATTCTCCCACTACCCTGAGGGGAACTGTCTCTGTTTTCCAGGACTGGGATTGCAGGGATACCCTTCATTATTCACCTGCAGTGAGTGCAATTCAGAACTTGCTGAGTAAATCACTTGGGAGCTAAAGCATCCAAGACTTCAAATTCTCCTGACCAGTCTTAAGATCTTTTTTGTCACTCACCAGTGTTCCCATAGTGTTTTCTCAGGGAAGGAGGTGGAGATGCTGTTTCATCCCTCCACGGGTACCACGTGGTGCTCCCCCTTGGACAAGCATGCAGGCCAGGGTGGCTTTGGTTGCTTTGTCTGCCCAGCTATTCTGGGATGCACAGGTTGAAGGTTTTGGTGTGTGTACCATTTAACAAATTAAATACAACATTAACTCATACATACACTTGCAAAGACATGGACATAAGTTACTCTCTGAGCATCCTCTTGGGTCCCCATGAATCATAAATGTTTTCTGAAAGGATGTGCTCTGTTCTCTTGCTGTCAGCGATGCTTCTATCGGTGTTTGTTTTACTTTGCTCTGAGCTTAATAACTGGCAAATCCTGCAGTGGCAGCTGGACCGACTCACTGTGCACTCAGGCAGGGAGAGGGGTGCTGCTGAACAGTGGAACATTGCTGTCAGGGTGATGGCTTACTTGAAAGGCGGTGACAAGTGGTACACAAGTGGGAAATGTGTTTTCCAGATACCCAGATTTAACCACTTTCCCTACTTTCTCTTTCAGATTTTCTTTCCATCTGGCTCATAGGTAAAGCTGTGTTCAACAATATGCACACATCCAAATGCAGCAAGTGTCTTTTTGTGACAGCCTTTGCCCAGACAAACCATCAGGTCTTTGTCTTTTTATTATTATTTTATTAGATTCTAATTTTTTATTATTATTATTTTTGCAAAGATGAAGGGAAAATGTTCCCTTACATGGATTTTGTGGGAGGGGGATGTGGGTGACAGCGACCAGGGCTGTGACCCAGCAGACCTTGCTGTCTCATGTAATGTGATCTTGCGGCGCTTGGGAGGAAAAAGGGAAGAGAAGTCTGGCCCTGGGACTGCAAATCACAGGCTGTGATGACAAGAGGGGGGCTAATAAAACTCAGCACCCTTCACTTTTAAATTAAATGAGTGCAGAGAGGGAGTGGGGAAAGGGTAATTTATTGCCTAGAGATATCCCAGGGTATCACTTTCCTAGAAATGCCTTTCACTAGCCTGTAGAGCTTCAGTGAAGGAAAATGTGAATCCAGCTTTGAGAAGTTAAGGTCTTTATTTGAATTAATTATAAGAGCTGTAACAAGGCTTAATCAATGAAGGATGGGGACAAGAAGGCCTCATATTACCCCTGAACCCATCTTGTCACTTCATCCCCCATCTGACACCTTCCTGAAGGACATCAGTGTTGCCAGGAAGGAAAGGCTGGGATGTTTACATGCCTTGGATGGCACGGATGGCATAGGTACGTGATGCTGAGAAAACATGTCATCGCTCTACCTCTCCTCTGACCACTGGTTTCTGACTTTGTGTTGAGGAAGCCACAGGAGCAAATGAATTTTCCTGAACAATGCTGCTATTTGTTGGCAGGTTGATCTGTATTTGTAGTGACTGTGATCAAAATTAATTGACATTAAGGTATCCTCCTGCAGGAATAGAGCCGTGTTACATGAACTCAAGTGATGGGAATGGGTGCAGAGTCCAACAACAGCTTGGCATGCCAGGATGTGCCAGGGCTCAGGGATCTTCCCAGCTTCCTCTAGGAGGAGTCATTTGGTCACTTCTGTTTGCATTGTTTCCTTTTATTGGGTTTTGGGGTTTTCTACTGTTATTTTGAAATGAAAAACAAACCAACAGTAATAGAAAAACTTTGGGAGCTTCAGGAATTCTGCTGATAAAGGCACTTACAGTATTAAGATACTGACAGCTCTGTAACTGCAAAAACAGGCTGTAAGCCACAAAAACATGAGTCGCCACACAAGACTCTGTGCAAACTTCGCTGTGGTTGTGCTGGAAATGGATGTCTTTCCCAAAGGATTTTGGTAGCTCTGCTTCTGGACTCAGAATATTTATAATTGAATTAAATAGAAGGGAAGATGGAAAAGAAAATTAATTAAGAGGATCTTTGTTTGTTTGTTCTTACTAGGCAGATAAGCTCAAATTTTATTGAGTCTTTAGGCAGAGATTCAGGTTTGTTTAATCTTTCTGTCTGATTATTATTATATTTCTGGTAGGGTGAACACCAAAGAATAAATGAAAGATAATGAAATAAACAGAGCCAAGTGTGGCTGTGCCCTAGAGCTGTCCCATATCAATATATGAGCATCTCTTTCATTTCTCCAAAGCAGATATTTCAGGACTCAGCTGGCACAAATCAAAAGGTATCATACTGAGAGAGAGAGCTGTTGCTCTGCTGGGCTGCTCTGCTATCTGACCCCAGCCCCCTGCACAGGGGTGAGGGAGGAGATCTGCATCTCTGTGGAGCATTTACCTCCTGGATGTATTGGGTATAAACCCGCTCACTACATCCCATTGAGCTGAAGCTGCAGAGGTTTTAGCATGCCTCAGGAATAAAAGCTGGCTACTTTCAGGGCTATGTTTAGTGTAGCAAGCAGCGCAGCTGTTTAAAGCACAACTGGTTTCTAAAACACCTGTTAAAATCTGCTCTCAGCATGCTGCCCTGCTGCTGCTGCTGCCACTGCTCCTTCCTCTCCCCCCATGGTCACACATCTCTGCCTTCTCCTCCTCGATCCCCTAGGCAGTAACCCATGAGCCCCTTCCTAACCCTCCCCATCCCGCTCTGGACCTGCCTTCCAGTCAGCACATGAGCCAGATAGTCCATGGTTGGAAATCTCTATCTACATGCACACCTCACAGCCCCATGGAAGTGGGAAAGTTGCTTGTCCCCTCACCCATTCTCACCCAAATTGCTGTGACAAGTCACACTTGGCTGGGTTGCTTCTGCTTTCTATGTCTGGTGGCCTCTGCTTCCAGGAAAGCCCAAGGAATGGGAAAGCTGAGGTGTCCACCCTGCCACAGTGGTCCTTGCCACAGCTTCCTTCTGCACTCTGCTTGGTTCATAAAACAAGCTGCCTCTGCTGGTGCAGCTGTTCACAGCAGCCTTGCACACTCACACTCTACCAAATTTCATCTCAGACTGAGCCAAAGTTTTCAAAATGACACATTTGTGGATTTTTCTTCTCTACACCAAATTTCTATCTGTGATCTTTTTGTGCTACTGCAGTCTGGAAATAATAGTTGCTTCTTTCAACTCTGTGCACACTAATGCTTAATAAATCTTCTTTTTTTTCACAAAATTCCTGGGAAGCAGCAGAGTGTTGCATGTATTTTACAGATGGAAAACCAGATGCCAGCTGGTCCCATATAGCCTTGATCCAGCACTGTAGTTATCATATTAACTTTCCCAGCCTCCATTTAACTCAGTGATACGTAAAGAAAACCCTACTCTACTTCTCCTCAGATGAAAAGCAGATTTATTTTAAGCAAAATCAACCCTCACATCTGGTATCCTCCTGATACAAGCAAAAGAAGATGGAAATACTGACAGGGGATATTTGGGGTTAGGAGAATAGATAGTCAGATATCATGTAGATATCTAGACAGACAGAAAGAATGAAGCAACAAGGCTAAAGAATAAATCTGCAGCAGACCAAAAAGTAAAAGACAATAGGGAACTAACCTGGAAAATGCTTACTCATGGAGTGAATGCAATCAGGGTGGGATTCAGCCTGACTTTTCCCCAGTGGGTACATCCCTTATTGCAATAGATATGTTAGGAGGAAGTATACCAGTGTAGCAAGCAGTGAGTGAATAAAGAGAGACTGAGAATCTCAGAGGATGAGCATCCACTCCTAAATCTGTGAGATTGTTATGAGAAATCACGAGTCCAGTATCTCCTACTGGGATTTAAAAAGTATTTTCTACTCCCAGCTGTAATCCCAAAGGGTAGCAGTCACTTTATGTTTGAACACTAAAAGTAAACTGGAGCAAAGCAGAAGTCCTCATCAGGTTAGGCTGGTGTTGATGGGCTGGATTGGTGCTGTTGGTGAACAGGGCAGTATTTGGGAAAGAGAAGTTTCTATTGAACACTGTTTTAACATGAAATCTACTTGAAAACTAGCAGGATTCTTCCTGGCAGGTATGCTATTAGTGTTGAAAATGCTCTTTGGAAGTGGTGTCATTATATTTTTTTTTAGTACCTAATCCTACACCTTGCATATCATAATGCATCCCTGGATATTCATGCTCTCCAGTGGAAATACCAGAGCTGTTCAGAAATACAATGCACCTGCAGATCTGTTCATGGGGTGATACCCAAGTGCTGCCCGGGTGGAGTTAACATCTGGTTAAACATTAACATGGGGCTCAGTTCCATCATTTTACAATGTGTAACCTGCTGCCAGTAAATGATAAACTGGTCTGGGTGCAGCCCCAGTTGCCAAGTACTTGTATTTCACATTGTTACTGTTCAGAGGAAAAGCAAATAACTGTCATTTGAAAACAGGTAAACATAAAAGATGCTGCACGATGATTTGTTACCCTCTTAAAAGAAGCAAGAAGATAACCATTGCACTGGAAACTATGTTGCCCACTTCAATATTTTCTATATACTTTTAGGACAACAGCACAAGGTGCCAAACCAGAAACAGAATAAAGCTACATGCTGCTGGAGGGCAGAGCCTGTAAGGCACTGCTTCTCATTCCTGGGATCATACTGATCGTTCTACTTCTCTTCCTCTTCCCCCTCATCTCTCAGTCCCTGGTATGAAGTGCTAAATGCTTGAGCACAGAGCCTGGAGCTGCCTGCAGCTTGGGCTGGACAACACAAAGTGCCAGAATCCCAGCCCACACAGCAGCTGAGGGGAATGAACCCCTGCATGCCTGGGCTTGATACGATGGTCCATCAAATGTGCTGTTATGATGCGCTGTGGTAAGTCTGACATATTACATCCTTGCCGTGTCCCTGACTTGGTGGAAGCAGGGAGCACAGACAGCCTGGGTTCTGTTTTCCCTCTTGAGCTAAAAAGTGTGAAAAGGCTAAACATTCATATGGAGAAAAGGCATTTTGCAGCGTGCAGACCAGGACAGACACTGCAATAACCATTCATCTCCATGTTCCAGGCTGGAAGCTCATCACGGGCTGAGTCACTGTCTGGCCTCCCTGAGCCCTGTGGAGGTTTGTGCAATCATCAGCCACATTCATCATCTGAGGTGAGAGGGGAGGGTGTCACCTTCCTCTGAATTGTCCAGCACCAGCTCCGGTCAGCAGCAGGATGCTGGCCAAGGTGGATGTGGCCAAGTTCCAATATGGCAAGAGTTACTCACCCTCCACTGAGTTAAAACAGCAGATGCAGCCAGATGTCACCTCTAGCCAGGCTTACTCCTTTTGCATGCCCACGTGTCATGCTTACCGACATCCTTCACCTTCCCCAGCCCCTGAGGAGATAATTTCTTTCCAGCCTGGAGGGTCTCCCCAGCTTCCTGCAGACATCATTGTAAATTTGCTGCCATCACATCCCATGAGTTTGTTATCCTCAGCTCTAAGGTCAAGCAAGAGGATACAGTGGCTGTGGAAAATAATACACAATTCAGCACTGCTGACAGGTGCTTGCTTTCTGACCTAAATTTGAAACCACTTCATCGTTCTTTAATATGAACACATCTTACGCACTTCATTATTAGGGCTCTTCCTTTTTCTTCCTTTTGGTATGTGCGTGTGCACATTTCAGTTGTCCTCTTCTACCCCTCTTTCTCCCTCCACCTCACATCAGTGTACACTGCAGGCTTCCTCTGTCACTTTTATAAGCTGCCAGAAGGGAAGTGACCTGGTTACATATCCAGCTCCACAAGCTGCCTCAGCAATGCTTTTCCTCCCTCTCTGCA
The DNA here is from genome assembly GCA_027560015.1 of Chloroceryle amazona. Taxonomy (NCBI): domain Eukaryota; kingdom Metazoa; phylum Chordata; class Aves; order Coraciiformes; family Cerylidae; genus Chloroceryle; species Chloroceryle amazona. Next base: position 92,882 of record JANHFX010002444.1, read on the forward strand.
ACAGCTCTGGGCAAGCACAACGTCCTCAGTCAGTGCATTTGGAGCAAGGAGGTTATGGTCTGCACTACAGAGCTGACGTCTGCACTCATGGGCTTGTGACAGGTCTGTTATAAAGCTGGAGTCACTGACTTCAGGCAAAGGCCATGGAATCAGATGATGATTATGATAATAACTATTATTATGATATTGTTCTTATTATTATCATCAGAGTACTATATTATTGTTGCTATTATCATCATCATCATCACTGCGAGCCGCTTCTCTGAAAATAACTCATTAATCATGAAAGTTGCCCATGGGAGGAGCCACCCAGAAGCTTGATCTGGCAGCACTTACGCAGCAGGATGCCCGTGTTATCAGTGAGGAAATCCACACGCGTGATTCTACGTACACAAGTGTCCTCACTAGTTCCTGAAGGGAACAAAAAGAGAAAGTCCTACCCATCCTCATTCAGTGCTCTTTCAATATCTTGGGTATATAAATACCTGTAATATACCCCAGGATCTTTATGGTTATATGTGAAACCAAGGACTTTAATGTAACAGTTAAGAATTTCAGGGGATAGCTTGCCACCACCCTAATATCACAAATGTTAGAGAAAGAAAAACTCATAATCCCATCTGTTTCTTTGACTGGTGTACAATTATATTCCATGACCAGTCTAGGTCTAACCACCTAGAGGTTAACAGAATTATCACTTGGGAAGACTGCTTTGATACAGTAAAAATACAACTAATTTTTCCACTGTTAATTTTATTTTCACATCTTCCAATATTTTCATGAGGTTTTTTTCCAGATTTGTAACTTGTAGCTAAGCAAGGAGATCTCGGGGAAGTCCAACTGAAGAGCTCAGATAAAAAAGGGAAAGCTTTGTGATTATCCTATTTTCATAAAGTTCCTTGTTCCGTGTTAGAAGAAGGGAAGTTCCAAATATTTCTTGTTGGTTTATGAGATGTTTGCAAAAGCTGACTCACTTTCAGCCACTGCAAATGGTAAAATACCTCCAAAGTGCCACCAAATACAGAAGGCTTCTGGGACTGGATCCTAACTGGTAGCCCTCAGTGCTGTGCCACCAGTGAAAAGAGAAATACTTCATAAGACCTCAGCATTCTGCTTTATACTGGAGAAGCATGGAAAGCTCAATACAGATGGCAAACTATAAAGCAACCTCATTCCATTGGGCAAAGGAAAATGCCAATTAAAATGATCTGCTTGTGTTGGGGAACAAGATCAGAAAGAGGAGTGTTTTCTAGAAATGAATTAAATATTTCACTGCCAAGCAAACTGCAGGAATATGAACAGATATATATATATATATATATCCAATCACAAAAATCACAGAATTGCTTAGATTGGAAAAGACCTTTAAGATATTGAAGAGTCCAATTATTAACCTAACACTGACAAGTCCTTGACTACATGACTTTTAAATACCTCCAGGTATGGGGACTCCACCACAGCCCGGGACAAGCCCTTCTAATGCCTGATAACCCTTTCAGTAAAGAAAATCTTGCTAATATCCAATCTAAACTTCCCTTGGTGCAACTTGAGGCCACTTCCTCTCCTCCTATCACTTCTTATTCGGTTGAACAGACCAACCCCCCCCTGCCCTCACTACCGCCTTTCAGGATGACTTGTATAAAGATCCAAAGTTCACTCAAGCCAAGGGAAAGTCTTTTGATTGATTTTTATGTTTTGCAAATCAAGCCTCAAAACTGGCCCTCAAACAAATCTCTTCGATTGCAGTCTCTTGACAGATGCCTCTCTACAGCTGGATATACTGGGATTGCATGTTTTCCTGTGTGCATTCATGCACACTTTCCTCAATCCTGCTTGGCAATAAGTAGTTCCTCCTGTCTGTGTCTCTGCAAAGCCTGTCTGAATTATTTTTGCAGTGCTGTGCTGCCTCATGAGACAGCAGTGTCAAGAGATTCAGTACATTCAGATCTATTGCATATCCTGTATCCCTGGCTTTGCGATGGGATGAAGCCTTAGCCCCGCAGGATGAAACACTGCTGATGCTTTCCTGTCCATTGCTACTCCAGTCTCAGAAGCCAGAGCTGCTCTGGGGCCAGACTCTACTCAGCAGTCCCAGCCCTAACACCTGAGCACACCAGCCCCATCCATGTGTGGCCTGTTCTAGCTGGTGTTCAACCCCAGGCAGAAGTTCATTGACATGCAGCTAAACCCTTGGAATTAACTTCTTTTCTTTCTCCCTTCTCTGCTGGATAAACCTGCCTTTTCAAGAGAGTTGATAGCCCTCAACATCCCTTTTGTCAGCAGAGACTTCATCTGTTTCCCAGTCCAGGGTGTGCTGAACATCGTGGTGCTGAAGGGCACATGCCCATCTCCATATGAGTGTGGGAAGGGAGGGAGAGAGAGCAGATGTTAGCAAGGAGGAAAGGTCTTTTCCAGCTGTCAGAGGATATTGGGAAGCAGATAAACATTATAACTGAGGGTGTGTTGGGGTTGTTATTAATTCTTTTTTAAAGCAGAAGTCTGTCTGCACGCATTGGCCAGGTTTGACTTGGTCTTTTGACCATGGATTTGCAAAGTGTCTTCGAAAGGCAGAAAAGCTTTTTCTCTACCAGGAGTGAAGCATGGTACTGCCCACCTGCTGCTCTGCTCCTGCTAGCTTTTGAACTGAAAGCAGGAGAAGCAGCAGGGAGACCATCAGGCCAGGTGTTGGTGGTGGAAGTGCCTGTCTTGGGCAGCAGTACCGGTCACGATGAACAGCAGCCTGTCTTCCATCCCATTGCACCTACTCAAGACCCTTTCCCCATCCCCCAAAACTGCTCTATCTCCTGGTTATTTACAGTCCTTGAGGACAGAGGCATTGTCTCGTGGTCTGTAATAAAGCCATGTTTATTGTTCTTTCTCAGTTGTGCGTTACAATTTTCTCTGACCCCTTGGCAGCTGTACTCAGTTCCCTAGAGCTCTTCACATTTTATAGTGGAAGTTTATCAAGACAGCATCGTTTTTTTTACCCATGTAGATGCTATCTACTAACTACAGCCATTGCTATAGGCCTCTGTAAACACCATCAAGTCATTATTTCCAACAGTAATGCACACCTAGTTAGTTGCCATTGATGGAGACTTTTCAGTGTGGTTTATTTTGCTTGGTAAAGGTTACAAATATTGTCACCTTTGATGATTAAATCCACGTACGGTTCAACTCTGGGGTGTGATTATTCATGGCTTGTTTTTCCTTTTCTTGGTATTTACATCAGAAATGCACAGAACTCTCTGCAGAAATCAGCTGAGATTGTTTTAAATTTTTCATAGGGATTCAGATTACAAATTATTAGCAATACTGGGTAATTTTTAAGCACGCTCTTATGTGCCTATTTATTAGCTCTTTATGTCTATTCTATTTGCTTTTATATGCCTCATCCTTTTTCACTGAGACAGGAGGATTCCTGGCAGGCAGAAGACTCCTGGCAAGACATCTTGGCACACCCACTTGTAGCAGCATAGTCCTGTCACCAGATGAACTCCTTTCCCTCAGGACAGCACAGAGATAGCTTGATGCCTGATGGCACAGGCCAGAACCAGTAACAAGTGTAACCCCAGGTGGAGCTGGGCAGGGGTCACCCCTTGGAGCACAGCCTCATCCCTGTTGAGGCCAGCAGCACTTCATGTCATGAAAGGCTGGCATTTTCCTGCAACTCCCAGCTTGACCCTGAAAGAATGAGGAGCAGAGCAGCATATTTGCCCTCCCCTTACTCACCTGACCAGGGAAAACAACTGGGAGGATGGGTCTGCCCTCTGCCCCAAACCCCAAACAACATGTTGGCTGAGCACTGCTGAGGAAAGTAAACTTATTTTGCTGCTCAGCAGAGCAAAACCAGGGCACAAACCAGCTCTCTGCAAGCAGAGACAGGCCCTGAATTCATTGGATAATCTGCTGCAAATTATTTGCCCAGCTCTATTAATTAATGTTTGTGAAGCACTTGGAGGGTTAAATGCCCTTGAGCCATCATTCACCTAAGCTTTGCCCCTGAACTGACATCAATGAAAAGTCCTTAATGGTGGTGGTAGCAGCAGCAGCACTGAATTTTCAAACCCTCCTGAGGCAAGAAAACATGATTTTCCCCTTCATTTTATGGTCTGTTGAATCTTCTGTTTTTCTTGTTGTATAGCAGGAATAATGTTCATGGCCTTGGAGTATTCTTGTGGTTTTCCAAATGCCTCAGATTTAATTTGGCATCTTCCACACATAAAATATTTATTGCCTCGTATCCTCCTTTGCTGTGAATGTTGTCCCTTCCCCAGCTCTGTGAAGGGGTCCTAACAATGGTCCCAGAGAGCTGTTTCCCAGCTGGTGAGGAGCCCTGCCTTGTGCCTCAGCAGGCAGGGATCACACAAGAAGACAGCCCCTGATGGGAAGGAAAGGTCAGCTTGGACCTTTAGCATTGGCCTGAGCTCCAAACACCCATCCTGGAAATAAATAAGAAAACATAATAAGATGCACACACAGGCTCTTTGTTACCAAGTCCAAACCCCAACATGTAAGAATAAGCTTTGGGAACAGGGCGGTCTCTGCAGTGAAAGGTGCCTGGGGCAGGCGGCAGGGACAGGAATTTTTCTGGCTGATGGTGCCCACTCTTTGGCTGGGGCTTAGCAGGACAGCCTGGGGTCGGGTCTTCATGTCTGAGCCTCTCTAATGGCTGGCATTTGGGTTACCAGCTCTCCAAAAAAAAATGTGCTTGGGTCATGCAAAGAGAAAAAAATTATCCAGGCTCCTCCAGATGTGGTGTTTCCTGCCTGTTACCCTAATGGGCTGAGGTTCAGATCCCTGAATTCAGTTTTGCTCTGTAGCAATTATATTCTGCAGTTTCAGGGCTGGCACATCCCTTATCTAAATGGAGAAGACTTATGACTGTATCTCCTACACTCAAGAACATGCCAGTTAGGGTGGAAAAAGGGGATAGTAAAAGCATCCCCCATTAAATCTGCACTCGACACACTTCTCTCCTGCCACCCCATGCAGATGCTCTATGCATTGTCACAGTACCTATGGTCAGAGAAGCACATGAAATACAGCTTCAGGGTGCTCAGAAACCAAGGGGAAAGACAGGACAAGCCACAGAAGCCCTTTTTTCCTTGAACAACTGCTGCAAAAAGGCTGCAGAGCATCCTAGTGCATTATTATTTCTTGTGCAGAAGCATGTGGAGGTTGTGGCTGTTTGACTGTCAAACATCGGGGCCGTGCTGACAACTTGCAGTCGAAATTCTTGAAATGTACAACAGGTAAAAAGAACATCTGAAGGACCAAATGAGAGAGAGCCTGTCCAAGGTGCTGTCATGGGGTACTAGCAGAGCTACAACCTTGAAGTTCAAGGCCCCGTTTATAGGAATATTTAAAGCTCAATAGTCCTAATGGAACCAATAACATTCTTCTGTGCATGAAGCCCATGCTTTAAAGCTCTTTTGGATGCTCCAAAGCCCGTAGGATTATCCACAGTGCCATGCAACTCTTCCTGTAAGGCCAATTGCCAGACTGCAGAGTAGAAAAGAGTGAAATTATGGCACTAAGTGGCAGACTGAGTCAAGGTCCTCATCTGTAGGAAGACAGTGAAGAGCTACCAGCAGTTTTCTGCCATATGGCACAACAATGTGTTATATAGGTCACAACAATATCAATTCAGATGCATATCTGAAGATATTAATCTTTTAAATATATTTTTTAGCTTATTTTCTTACAAAGCATTTGAAATTAAGGGAGCAATTCAACCCTGCAAGTGTTTCACATTGCCCAATCCCATCTGGCAGGTTTCGTAATCTTGAGGAATAAATGAGATGTTTCTATTTCCAGCTTGGGGTCGGGTCAGATAACTATCACCTCCCTTCCTTTGCCTGACCTGTGCTTCTTAACCCCACCATCAGCTCTTGCAGTGACAAGCAACGGCCTTCACATGTTGCTGAGCCATGTGAAAAGGTTTCCTGCAATCGACCTAATTTCCATTTCCAGGTGCAGTACCCAGCAGTGAGGATGTAGGAGGGCACCCTGTGCCTTTCCCAAGCTCCCCACCCAAAGATGCTGCTGCCAAACTCTGGGCCGTCATCGGATAGGCAAAGTTAAAATTGGCCTCTCACTGTCCTCTTGGTCACAAACTGCAACTGGAGACTGTACCTGGAGGTGCAAGCTTGCACCCAGTGGACAGGGAACAAAGCCCAGCATCTACAACTGTCCATTTCTGCTCCAGGTTGGGAGTGAAGGGGGCTGCCAGGTTTCCCAAGACAGAGCAGAGCAGCACCAAACGTGTGTGTGGCTGTGGTTGCAATGTCCCCTGGGATCCACGGGGAAACTGAGGACAGCCAGAGGGAATGGAAGGGATGAGGGATGCCTGGGGAGATGATCTATCCAGTGGGTCAGGCCACCTGCTGCTACTTCTGTTCAAGTCTCAGCCAGGTGAAGAGTAAAAGGTGGACCTGAGAGGGAGTCATGTTAATGACTGTCCTGTCCTAGAGGCAAATGACCAGTGTGGAGGTGAGAAAGGAAAACAGTAGCTGTGGGTAGCACTAATGGCCAGCAACCTCTCCAGAAGCCCCTAAATGATGTACCAGTGGAAGGGAAGGGAAGGGAAGGGAAGGGAAGGGAAGGGAAGGGAAGGGAAGGGAAGGGAAGGGAAGGGAAGGGAAGG